>PVKP010006419.1:0-83139 GCA_004027715.1 Plecturocebus donacophilus
CTATCTATCTATCTATCTATCTATCTATCTATCTATCCATCCATCCATTGGATCATAACATCAGTGTCTCACTCCTGAATTTCCTGAGTTAGTCACATTTTTGCTTCGTCGGGGAGTGAAAAAAAGCCATGAAATGTGAAAATGATCCTCATGGACTATCTTCTCGTGACGGTTTATTGTGGTTCTGGTTCTTCCTGCCTTTGTTCCCCACCTCACCCTGGAAACCACCCTGGTTCAGATTCCTGCAGCAGGTCCTCCTAGTCCTCAGGTAGCTTGTGGTGCTTTTAGAATGAGAGTTCATTATGAGAAGTGATTATTCATGTGCCATTGGCGTAACAAATTCCACTTTCCCCTCCCTACTCACCCCCTTGTGAGTTGTTAGAATGCAGTCTCCAGTCTCATCACCTGTGTTCTGTCCATAAAATATGCACTCCCGTCGTGGAAAATTATGGCTGTTCTCCCTTAATTTTTTAAAAAAGGCAAACATGAAATAAAAACAAGGGGACCGAGGAGATCTAATTAAGACTCCACAAAGCAGGGGTTGGTATCTCCATTATCTGGCCAGAGGAAGATTGCTGTTTTCTTTCTACCCTGTCACTGATATAAATGAGTTCTTAATTCCTCCTTTTATGGAGAACAGGTTATCGTGTTCCTATTCATTAAGTGACTTCAAGGCCCTGCAGCAGAGCTGAATGCTAGTTTAAATTCACAGACTCTTCCCCTGGTGTCATTGGTGAGGCAAGAATAGGGAGTCCCAGGAAAGGTAATGCAGTCCCCTGGGCACCCACAATTTCTGGGTTTGGGGCCTGAGGCGTGAGGAGCCGTATGAGTGACCTTGGAGCTATTTGAAGGACGTTCCTATCCATCCCCGCTCCCTGCCCACAGGATAAAGCTCAAACTCCTTACCATCTGTGGTGGGATGTTACGTTGTTTCCTCTGTAGTTTCCTTTTCCAGTCTTTTTTCTTTTTTTCTTCTTTGTTTTCAACAGAGACAGGGTCTTGCTCTGTCACCCCAGATAGAGTACAGTGGCATGATCATGGCTCGTGGTAGCCTAGAGCTCCTGGGTTCAAGCAATCCCCCTGCTTCAGCCTCCTGAGTAGCTGGGAAAACAAGCCTGTGCCCCTGCCCAGATAATTATTTTTATCTTTACCTTTTGTAGAGTCTGAGTCTTGCTATGTTACCCAGGCTGGTCTTGAACTCCTGAACTCAAGCAGTCCTCCTGCCGTGGCCTCCCAAAGTACTGTGGTTACAGGTGTGAGTCACCACTCCTGGCCCTGCTCCTGTCTTAACTGATGCCTTTCTTCCCATGTCCTCTCCCCAGCAGGTGCTCACTGTGGCCACAGTGAGTCACTCTCTGGACAGCTCCTGCAGCTTCCTGTTGCTGGCTGTTGCTCTTACGATCCCCTATTGGGAATGCCACTCTCTTCCTGCCTGCAACCTGTCTCCCCCTGGAATTTTTCAAATCTTACCTCAAACATCCAGTTCTCTAGAAGAACATTTTTAACTTTCTAGCTATAGCCAGTAGTCTCCTTATAATTTGCAGAGATATTGGAAGCACCATGGATAATACACCATTGCACATTCTTGCTGGTCCAACCTAGACCATAGACCCTGGTGAACGAGGTCTTCATATCCACTGGGCCTCACTGATGTTTGACACGTAGTCATTCACACATGCTCAGGAGGGAAGGAGGGAACTAGGAAGATGGAAGGAAGAAGGAAGGGCAGTGCAGGCTACAGAGGAGGGAAAGGCCATTTGCCACTCAACACATCTCTGGGCCTGGGCATTCAGTGAAGGAATGAGGGAATACCCTGCTTCATGGCTACATCCCTTTGTACATGCAACCAACATTGAACGCTGGCTTTGAGCACTGTTCTTTCTCTGCAGTTTCTCTCCTGGATCAACCTGCAGACTTCATCTCCAACACACCATGTCTTATGACCACCCCCATTTGCTGGGATTACTAAGCTCAGGACACACAGATGTCTCTTCAGGACCACTTTGAAAGTGGAGTTTTAAATAAGATGAGCTCCCTGACAATAACATCTCATCCACCAGCCACAGAGATTCAGTGACTCTTAGGTACTGTAAGTCTGTGTCTTTATGTGAATTTATTTCGCAAATCTCTTTACTCTTCAGTAACATAGCACCTCAGATGAAGAAAACTCTTGCACTATTATTATTATTGTTTGCTCTGCCCATGAAAATATGTGATTATGTCAGGTTCCCCAGAAACAGATCAAGGATTTACTGAGGAAATGTTCCCAGGAGAAAGTGACAAGAGAGTGAGAGAGCTGTACAGGGAGAGAAGAGCCTGGGTGAGGGTGTCAGCCTCAGCCTGACCCTTCAGTGGAGCTCTGGGGGAGGAATTACTTCTGAGTTTGTCCCGATATGGGGAAGGGAGCTGGGCTTTCACCCTGCCACGTTAGGTGTCAACTAAGAAGGGAGAGGGTATAAACTCCATGACACTTCAGTTCTTTGGGCTTGAGGACAAAATGGCTCTAGTAGTCCAAGGGCAGACCTGGGAAGTGAGCCCCAGGTGCAGAGTGCACAGATGGGGCAGTGCCGGGATCCACAGTGTCCACGACAGCGCGCGTTCAGCACCCAGCACCGCTAAAAGTCGCACACCTTATGAGCATGGATAGCCTCGCCTAGCTCTCCTACATCTGAGGCAAACAAGGTCAAGGGTAGGAAAGAGACTCTTTCAAGCCTGCACAGCTTGAGAGTGGCAGAGCTGGGACTTGAATGCAGCTCTTCTGACCTCAGTCCAGGCCTTTTGTCTGACATCTAGCCATCTGTTCTCAATATGGTGTAAGCCAAAGATGTCTACTGGTAACCCACCTGGAAAAAAACCCTCAATGTATTGGCTCTAAATTTAGAAATCATTATTTTCAAAGTAATTAATAATGGTGCAACAAGAATTCTTCTCTTTAAAAAGCATTTACAGATTCACATTAAATTGCAAGGTCCTCTACCATCTGCAAGGTCAGATGTTTTACAAAATATTTAAAGAGCTCAAAAACTGAATACACGTACGTCAGGTTTCTTGCCTCTCGAACCTTGTTGTCCTTCATTTTGTCCTGCTCCAGCCTTATGGGTCACGGAAATGTAGTCAATTGATTTGCCCACTTTCCTATACACGAACAGCAGGTAGAATGGGAAGAGCACCCAGACCCCAGTGAAACTAAGTTGAAGACCAGTACTTTTTTTTTTAATTACAGGTTTTAAGGGATATCATAGTGCAAGTAACACGTAGGGCTTGTGGATTTGGCATTATCAAAAGTGGATTGTTCAGCTGATGGTTAACAAGTGGTTATCATGGGCCAGACGCGGTGGCTCATGCCTGTGATCCCAGCACTTTGGGAGTCCGACGTGGGTGGATCACCTGAGGTCAGGAGTTTGAGACCAGCCTGGCCAACATGGTGAAACCCCGTCTCTACTGAAAATACAAAAATTAACTGAGCATGGTGACAGGCACCTGTAATCCCAGCTACTCAGGAGGCTGAGGCAGGAGAACTGCTTGAACCCAGGAGGTGGAGGTTGCAGTGAGCCAAGATTGCGCCACTGTACTCCAGCCTAGGTGAGAGAGGGAGATTCCATCACAAAACAAGAAAAAAAAAAGGAAAAAGAAATGAGTACTATGGTTGGAAATTTATCTTGCATGACATAGCTATAACTTTACATTCCAGCCTCTAAAACCTGCCAAATTTTGAACAGTGATAAAATCAAAACATTACTTCACCATTGTACTAAATTTTTCAGCAAAGTTTTTCAAGAGCAAATTCCCCAGCTGCGGCAGTCTTCTGCACACAAGACATTGGCTGCCTCCATTGTGGGCCTTTTGGGGGGCAGAGAATGAGTTTGGCACACACAAAACCATACTGGACTCCACACTGAAACTGCATCTTTTCTGCATCAATCATAAATAGCAAAACTTAAAACGCAAAAGGAGGATTGCAGTGTTATTACCAGTAACAGTGTTGACAGTATCACATCCCTATTAATAGCATTCCAAAAATCGGGGTTTTTTCTTTTTTGAACACTGAAATTCTTTCGAGCACTATGAAAAAGTCACACGGAAAAGCAATGTGGGCCAAGCATGGTGGCTCACAGCTGTAATGCACACACTTTGGGAGGCTGAGGCAGGAGTGCTGCTTGGGGCCAGCAGTTCAAGATCAGCCTGCGTAACACAGCAAGATCCCATCTCTATTTAAAAAAGAAGGAAAGAAAAACAAGGTGGATGTTTGACAAAGAGCAATTAGATTTTACAGGTCAGGTAAGGGAGAAGGATTCTAGCACGCTGGCAGAAGGCAGGGTAGGAGGAAGAGAGGGTCAGAAAGTCTGCAAAGGCCAATCCCTATTCATCTGTGTAAAACAAATCAAACTTGTTTGGGGCTGACTGGAGAGGGGACTGTGTGTGATGCGATCTAATTGAAAACCCTGACAAATGAAACTCATGACTGGCAGGGCTAAATAAATAAACAGCTTCTTAGGCAGCTCTTATTATCTTTGAGAGAATTTTTATTCCCTATCCAAGACAGAAAGCGCTCTCTCGGCTGGGGTACTTGACAATGATTCACCCTGGACTAATGTTCGCGGGGACCAGGGATTTATTTGAAAGAGGTGCTTGGAAGGAACTGCCTGGTTTCAGACAGGAGCACTTAGATTTGTCTGATGTGAAATGGAATATGTGCCACGCAAGGTTTGCTCTCAATCCACTCACAGGTTTGAGAATCCTTGGATATGTGGCCTGAGTCCCAGGAGATACACCTGAAATTTGGCAGTCCTGTCATTGTTGAAGCATAAACAGGGACCCCTGCAGGGATCTCTGGATGCCAGGAGAGAGCATCCCACGTGGAAAGCTATTAATCCATGCTTTGTCTTAACTTAAACTTAATTTAGAGTTATGGAAGTCTTGCTAGTGCAAAATGTGCACAGTGTCCCTAAATTGCTGAGTAGACCTGGGGAGAATGTAGTTCCGGCCAATCTGGAGTGTCTTGTTAAGGATTAATTCTGGGAGGATTTTCCATGCTTTAATAGTTGTGTCTGTATCAAAGAAAGAGGTTTCTGAAATTAAAATTTAGAATCTATGATTTCAAGGGGCCTTGTGGAGTAGCCAGGGGAGGTGGTGAAATCTTCTTGAATTCCTACTACTGTTTTTGGCTCAAGACAGGTGAAATTTGGTCACCTCTGGAAATCAAGTAGCCTTAAGGTAGTACAATATTGTGAAATTTAGATTTTATACAGTTTGTGGAAAACCTTCCTCCCAGTGTTTCTGAGTCTGTCTTCTCTCCTGCCCAATGGAGACAATAACAGCACTTTCCTCACTCGGTTGACTTAGATGATTCAAGGCTTGGACACAATAGCTCATGGGAGGGCAGAGCACTTAGGAGGTAGTAAGTGCTCAGAACTATGTCCTACATCCCAAGGGAAAGTCAACAGGCTTGGAGTTAAGAAATTGACATCAGAAATATAAGAATATAATACAATACAATATTATATTATATTTAAAACCTTCATTTTTCTCATTCATATAATGGAATAAAAACACCTGCCTGGCTAACGTCACAGGGTTGCTTTGAGAATCAAATGAGATCCTGTAGGTGAAAACACAGATGAATACATGCAATGCACACCTGTAAAATTAGCATGCAAGTCCTTCAATGTCCTCTCCCCTCCCTACAGGGTCACACTCCTTTGGCCACATGGAACTTTTCTTTCTCATTTTCTCGTATGTAATTTAGGGAAATTCCCCTACCATACTATGTGAGCTATGAACAACCCCCTTTGTTATAGACAGGAGCCAACTGGCACTTCTAACAAAACAGAGCTAGTGAGGGGCAGGAGGGGGTGGCCCCGAGGGGAGCAGGAGGCTGGCAGATCCACTGGGCCTGTGGCCACCATTGGTTTGTCCCTGGACCCACCCAGGCTGCTTGGGTTCTGGGTCCATCGGCACCTGGGAGGGCTCAGTCATATTTGGAATATGGGGGCAGTAATATAGTTTGGATATTTTTCCCTGCCCAAATTTCATGTAATATAATGAAATATAATAAATTGTATTATTCAATATAATCCCCAGTGTTGGAGGTGGGGCCCCCTGTAGGTGTTTGGGTCATGGAGGTGTTTGGGTTGTGGCTTGGTGCTGTTTTCATGATAGTGAGTGAGTTCTGGCACGACCTGCTCATTTAAATGTGTTTCGCACTCTCCAGCCCACTGCGCTCTCCAGCCCACCGCGCTCACTCTCCGGCCCATCACCTCACCCTCTTATGCTCTTGCTTTAACCGCGTGAGGTGGCGACGCCCTTTTCACCTTCTGTCATGAGGATAAACTTCCTGAGGCCTTTCCAGAAGCCAAGTGATGCCATTGCTATGCTTGTGCAGCCTGCAGAACTGTGAGCCTGCCTGGTCTGTCGTGCAGACCCCGGCGGAGAGATGGATAAAAGGAATACACAGACACAGGTATGCAGCGTAAGAGAGGCTGCCCAGCCCTAGTGGCCAAAGTGAAGCAGCCATGAGAAGCTGGAGCTGCTTGCTTTTATGCAGTTCAGGCATCATGCCGAAAGCCTGGAGCGAACACAACCTGTAGGTAACTGACATTTACTGTTCTCCTTTTAGGTAACAGTCTCGTGTGCAGATGATCAAGGGTCAGTTCTTGGCCAACATAAGTACACGAGCCTATTTAAGATAACTTTCCCTGCACTCCCTTGTACCTACTCCTTGCCCTCTGCCTCAGGGTTATAGAAGAGCTGCCTTCAGTTATTCTCCCCTGGAGCTTTGCAGAGCCTTCTGACCTTTGAGAAGGCCTGCTCCTTTTCCTGTAGTTTCTCCCACCACTCTGACCAATCTCCTACATGAGCCAATGAAACCTCTTCTTGTAAATTACCCAGCTTCAGGTATTTCTTTATAGCAACATAAGAACAGCTAGCACAAGCAGCTTAATAGCTCACTAAATGACTGGAAACCTCCATTTTGAGAGCACAAGGAGGGCCAGGTGTGGCAGCTCACGTGTGTAATCCCAGCACTTTGGGAGGCTGAGGCGGGCAGATCACTTGAGGTCAGGAGTTCAAGACCAGCCTGGCCAACATGGTGAAACCCCATCTCTACTAAAATACAAAAACTAGGCTGGCATGGTGGCGTGCGCCTGTAATCTTAGCTACTCGGGAGGCTGAGGCAGGAGAATCGCTTGAACCTGGGATGCAGAGATTTCATTGAGCTGAGGTCGCACCACTGCCCTCCAGCCTGGGCGACAGAGTGAGATTCCATCTCAAAACAAAAACGAAAAACAAAAAAACATACTGAAAGCACAATGAAGCATTTGCAGGGCTCTGTGTCTGCAGGACAGCACTGGCCTGGGGGAGGCAGTGTTCATGGGTGCCTAGGCACTGTCCTACTTTCTAGGATTGTTTGGATGCTTTCCAAAGAGACTGCCCCAGCACCAAGACCTTAGCTGCATCTGGACATTCCTGTGGGGCAGTGGGACCACTGGGCATACCGCTGGGTCCTCACATGATCCACTCTGTGCACGGCACCGGGCCAGTCTGATAAGGCTGCAGCATGAGTCATTTACGACCTGCATCTGTGTCCCCAAGAGCGCCCTTTCCTTGTAGGTCAGAGTCTCCCCAAACTCTGAGTACCAGGCTTTGATTGGATGAAACCCTAAAGAGGTCTGTTCTTTTCTGGTCCTAGAGGGATTCGGACTCGTTTCTGTCTATCTCTGACACCACCAGGTTCCTCCCACCCCAGGTGTAGAACTCCCAGTCCCCAGAATGCAGATGTATTCTAAACGATCAGTCAATGAACGCTCTATTCACCAGGAGTGTGGGGTGTCTGCTATGTTAACTAAGTCTCTTTTGATTCTACGCAATAGAAATAGACTCTCACTAGTTTGGTGGGTGGAGAGGAGATTCATTAGACATGTCTCTTAGCTGGGGACTGCTGGCATCAGCCAAAGCCGTTCTTCCTTCTTCCATAGCAACAACGTTGAAACAGGGTGTGGCTGCCCAGGAGGACATGGCACAGCCCCAGCCGTGCAGCTAGGTGTGGCCGATGTCCAAGTTCCTGCCAGGGAGCATGCGCAGAAGTTTCAGGTGTCCCTTCCAGGCCTGGCCCCCAAGACCTCGCAGTTTCACTTCTGCACATTCTGCCCTCCTCGTTTCTGGCTGGAATCACTTCAGCCTGAGCACCTCTGGCAGGCACGTGGTGTTGAAGGAGGCAGAGCTGCTGGCGGTCAGGGCTGATAAACGACTGCGTGGAGCTGAGCGACCCCAACGGAGTTTCTTTGCAAGAAATCAACATCGACTTCATTTGAGCTATTGCATTTTGGGGCCTTTTGTTTTAGCAGTTTAACCTTTACCCTAACAAATTTAGGACAGTGAATTGAAAGAATTGCTGAATAACTAAGCCTCGGGAAGGAGAGAATGGGGCAGCTTTGATATCTCAAGCGGCAGGATTTATAGACCTAACTCTCTCAGACGCTGCCAGGAAGCAAGCTCTCCTTACTGTCTGTCACTACCATGTCCTTCCACTCAAGTTTCAAATTCTCACGAGATGGCCTGGCTGACCCAGCTCGGGTCAGGTGTCTATGCTGGCATCCATAAGCTATGGCCAGAGAGCAGGTGCTTATGGAAATGTGAACAGCGAGGCCCTCCACCTCTTGCTTTTCAGTCTTTTCTGGAAATAGGAACACTGAACAGGTGTGTCTCATATCACGTATATGTCGGAATCAGATGACGCTATGCACACAGAGGGAGGACCAAGAGTTTGGATTTTGACAGGGGAGACGAGGAATTGAATAGAGAATTATATTACAAAGAGGTAGGAGCTATGGTCAGGTTTGCATGGGCTATCATGAGAGCTCAAAGGAGAGGAAGCTAACAGATTTGAGGAAGGGGTTCAGGAAGTTTGTATTGTTTGAAAGTGGGCTTACTCTCGTGGAAGGGGTCAGGCTGCCTGGAGCTAAAATATCAGCACCAGTGAGTGGCCTGGGGCCAGCTACTCAGATACTTAATCATTCCGAACACCTCCTCATTTGTAAAATTAAGATGATAATACAAAATCCTGTGCGACAAGGGATAGCTGTGGAATTCCTGGGAACAAGGGAAGTGGTAGACCAGGAGGGCGAGGAAGTGAAATCATTGACCTGTCTGGATGCTATTTGTGGGTGGATAGGCCTAGACTTTCAATTGTCCATAATGAATTTGTTGCCCATGATTATTCTGGATCTGTATCCCTTCTGGATACGGTCTGTGATGGTCAGTTTTGTGTTTCAAATTGACTAGTCTATAGTATCTCATCATTAAGCTGAACACTAACCTAGGGGTTGCGAAGGTATTTTATAGATGGGGTTAACAGGGACAATCAGTTGACTTTAAGTAGACGAGATTATCCTCCATTATGTGGGTGGCCTCACCCAATAAAAGCAAAAGTGAAGTTTTCCTAAGAAAGAGGAAATTCTGCCTCTACACTGAAGCATCAAATCCTACCCAAGAGTTTCCAGTCTGCCCTGTAAATTTCAGACTTGCGAGCTCCCGCAATTGTGGGAGACAATTCCTTGATTACGTCTCTCTCTCTCTCTATGGATCCAATGCATCTCCCTCTTTTTCTACAAGCAAACACACACACATGTGCTTGCACTCATGCAAGGGGACTTCAAAAAGTTCATGGAAAATAGAACTAAAACATAAAAATTAAAATATAAACTTTATTTCTCAATATAAGCTCCATCAAGGTCAAGACACTTTTGAAAGTGATGATACCAGCCATTTAGTCCACCCCTAAAGAACTGAGGGTCCTGGGAATTTAACCATGTCAATGCAGTATTTTTTTTTTACATTATTAACTGAAGAAAAATGGGTGTCTTTTACAGATTTTTAAAGATTAGGAAACAAAAGGAAGTAAGAAGGATCCAAATAAGTGCCCTAAGGTGATGCCAATAATTTCCCATTGAAACACCTTCTTGTTTGTTGAAAGGAAGGAGCAAGGGCATTGTCGTGGCGAAGGACTATCTGGAGAAGCTTTATTGGGTGTTTTTCTCCGAAAGCTTTGGTTAACGTTCTCAAAACTCTCTTGCAGTAAATGGATGTTACCATTCTTTGGCCCTCCAGAAAGTTGTATTTTTGGTTTGTTTTTTGAGACAGGGTTTCATTGTGTCACCCAGGCTGGAGTGCAGTGGCACTTATCACAGCTTACTGCAGTCTCCAACTCCTAAGTTCAAGCAGTGCTTCCACCTCAGCCTCATATGTTAGCTGAAATCACAGGAGTGTGCCAGCATGCCTTGATAACTTTTTAAATTTTTTTGTAGGGATGAGGTCTCATTTTGCTGCCCAGGCTGGTTTTGAACTCCTGACCTCAAGTGATTTTTTTGCCTCAGCCTCCCAAAGTGCTGGGATTACAGGCATGAGCCATTGTGCCTGGCAAGCCCCCCAGCAAGTCAACAGGCAAAACGCCTTGAGCATTCCAGACACCGATGCCATGTTCCTTGCTCTGGGCCCATCCGCTTTTGCTTTGGCTGAACAACATTGCTTTGCTTGTGTTTTGTCTTCAGCACCATACTGGTAAGGCCATGTTTCATCTCTTGCTACAGTTCTCTGAAGAAATGATTCAGGATCTCGATCCCACATGCTTAAAATTTCCATTGAAAGCGCTGCTATTGTCTACAGCTGACTCTTGGTGCAATAGTTTTGGTACCCATCAAGAGGAAAGTTTGCTCAACTTTTACTATTCAGACAGAATTGTGTAAGTTGAACCAGTTGAGATCTCCATGATGCTGGCTATTGTTTCTGCTGTTAATCGTA
Source organism: Plecturocebus donacophilus (assembly GCA_004027715.1). Classification (NCBI taxonomy): domain Eukaryota; kingdom Metazoa; phylum Chordata; class Mammalia; order Primates; family Pitheciidae; genus Plecturocebus; species Plecturocebus donacophilus. The sequence continues at coordinate 10,795 of PVKP010006419.1, forward strand.
AGTCCTCTTCAAGTAGAACATGAACAAAATAATTTTTTTCCTTGCACATTGATGTGAATGGTTTGCTGCTTCGAGCTTCATCTTCAATATTGTCCAGTCCCTTCTTAAAATGAGTTACCCATTTGCAAACTCTCGATTCCTTTGGGGAACTCTCCACATAAACTTTCTGTAAAGCATCAGTGATTTCACCATTTTTCCACTGAAGCTTCACTATCAATTTGATGTTTTTTCTTACATCAAATTTTAGCAGAATTCATATTGCTCCATTAGGGGCTAGTTTTAAACTGGTGTTTTATCCTACTTAATGACTCAAACTAGATCCTGTTTAGACATATCATAACAAGTTAGTACAAGTTTATTTTGGTATGAAAAAATTAAAATCCATGGAGGCATGGTTTTTTCATAATATGCATTTTCCATAAACTTTTTAAAGTGTCCTTGTAAACACACACACTGTATATAATACATATTTTATACATATATCCCGCTGGTTCTGTTTCTCTAGAGAATCCTGACTAATCTGCCATCTTTCTCCTTTTTTTTTTTCCCATCCAAATGCTCATGAAAGTTTAAGTAGCTTTTCACTGAGAAGTAGACAGAGGTGGAGAATTGAGGTAGTTGCTCTGGAGGACCTCCTCTGTCTCTTCTCCATTTGCCAGCTGGAGAGACCTCTGGGCCAAGCATTCAGGGAATGCTGATTTTCAAATTCTTGCTCTTTTTTTTTTCCCTTTAGATGCAGAGGATTTAGCTAATCATGGTATTTGTTTTAGGGCGTCTTATAATTTACTTCTGCAAGATGCCTTTTTTATTGCTATGCTTTGTTATTTATGACTTTTAAATTATCATTTCCTTTTATTTCCCTCTCTTGGAAGATCTTGCTAAGGTACTTGATATGTATTCTTTCATCTTGATTTGTGTTGCTGTAGAATATGTATTATATAGTGTTGATAGGTGCAGGAAGAAGATAAGGTGGAAGGTCCTCAGAGAATCTCCCACTGGCCTGAGCACTGGGAGGATAAGGTGGGGCCTCAGGAGGTGGAGACTCACCATTTGAAGGAGGGAGGAGCCTAGCCTCTCCTGTTCCTGGGTGGTCTCCTGGAATTCAATCTGTGAAGTGGGAGTCTGTTAACAGGAACCCCTCTCGCTTTGCTATTTTCCTTTTTGCCCAATAAATTCTGTTTCTCCTCACCCTTCAAAGGGTATGAGCCTAATCTTTCCTGGTTGTGTGACAAGAACCTGTTTTTTTCTACAACAGTGTGTGAAAGTATTCTAATGTACATAAATGGAATTGTTTTTCTTTGTTTTTAGTTCAGCAATATATTTGTAGCCTCTCTTCATGTTGGTGTGTGTACTTCTGGTCTCTTGTTTCTAACTGCTGCAGAGTATTACAGCTTGTTCACTGACCACATGTGTTCTAACACTTCCCCTCTAGAAAGGGACACTCAGATTGCCTTTTCAAACAGCCTCATGTGAGTCCCTTTGGGATCTATGGAAGAATTTCTCTACTATACTTACCCAAGAGCAGAATTTTTAGGCCAGAGAGAGTAACTGAATGTTTCCTATTACAGAACAATCCCCGGAATTGGCTACACCTCTCTGCACGCTCACCACCACTGCACCAGGGCTCCCACATTCTTGCAGCCTCAAAGATCACTGGCATTATCCAGGGTTCTAATTTTTTGCCAAGCTGATAGATGTTAAGATAGCGCATTGTTGCTTAACACACTTTCCTTTAATTACTAACCAACTTGAGCATCTCTTTATGTGCTTCTTGTACTTTGGGATTTCTCTTCTGCGAAATGACTTTTTGTAGTTATTGATTATTTTCTTTTCTTTTTTTCTTTTTAAATTATCCTTTAAATTCTGGAATACATGAGCGGAACGTGCAGGTTTGTTATATAGGTATACATGTGCCATGGTGGATTGCTGCACCCATCAACCCGTCATCTACATTAGGTATTTCTTCTAATGCTATCCCTTCCCTAGCCCCCCACCCCCGACAGGCCCTGGTGTGTGATGTTCCCCTCCCTGTGCCCATATGTTCTCATTGTTCAATTCGCACTTATGAGTGAGAACATGCAGTGTCTGGTTTTCTGTTCCTGTGCTAGTTTGCTGAGAATGATGGTTTCCAACTTCATCCATGTCCTTGCAAAGGACAGGAACTCATTCTTTTTTGTGGCTGCATGGTATTCCATGGTGTATCTGTGCCACATTTTCTTTATCCACTCTAACTTTGATGGTCATTTGGGTTGGTTCCAAATCTTTGCTATTGTGAGTAGTGCTGCAATTAACGTACGTGAGCACGTGTATTTACAGTAGAATGATTTATAATCCTTTGTGTATATACCCAGTAATGAGATTGCTGGGTCAAATGGTATTTCTATTTCTAGATCCTTGAGGAATCGCCACACTGTCTTTCACGATGGTTGAACTAATTTACACACCTACCAACAGTAAAAAGCGTTCTTATTTCTCCACATCCTCTGCAACATCTGCTGTTTCCTGACTTTTTTTTTTTTTTTTTTTGAGACAGAGTCTCACTCCGTCACCAGGTGCCAGGCTGGAGTGCAGTGGCGCAACCTCAGCTCACTGTAACCTCCACCTCCCAGGTTCAAGCAATTCTCCTGCCTCAGCCTCCTGAGTAGCTGGGATGACAGGTGAGCGCCACCATGCCCAGCTAATTTTTTTTTGTATTTTTAGTAGAGATGGGGTTTCACCATGTTGGCCAGGATGGTCTCAATCTCTTGACCTTGTGATCTGCCCGCCTCAGCCTCCCAAAGTGCTGGGATCACAGGCGTGAGCCACCGCGCCTGGCCTCCTGACTTTTTAATGATCACCATTCTAACTGGCGTGAGATGGTATCCATTGTAGTTTTGATTTGCATTTTTCTAATGACTAGTGATGATGAGCTTTTTTTCATGTTTGTTGGCTGCATGTTTTCTTTTGAGAAATGTCTGTTCATATCTGCAAACAGAGATAATTTGACTTCTTTTTTTTTCTATTTGAATACTCTTTATTTCTTTCTCCTGGATAATATCCTGAAGAGTGTGTTCCAACTTGGTTCCATTCTCCCCATCACTTTCAGGTACACCAATCAAACGTAGGTTTGGTTTTTTCACATAGTCCCACGTTTCTTGGAGGCTTTGTTCATTTCTTTTCATTCTTTTTTCTCTAACTTGTCTTCATACTTTATTTTCTTAGGTTAATCTTCAGTCTCTGGTATCCTTTCATTTTGTTGATTGATTCGGCTATTGATACTTGTGTATGCTTCACGAAGTTCTCGTGCTGTGTTTTTCAGCTCCCCTCAGGTCATTTATGTTCTTCTCTAAACTAGTTATTCTAGTTAGCAATTCCTCTAACCTTTTTTCAAAGTTCTTAGCTTCCTTGGATTGGGTTAGAACATACTCTTTTAGCTCAGAGGAGTTTGTTATTACCCACCTTCTGAAGCCTACTTCTGTTAATTTGTCAAACTCATTCTTTGTCCAGTTTTGTTCCCTTGCTGGCAACAAGTTGTGATCCTTTGGAGGGGAAGAGGCATTCTGGTTTTTGGCATTTTCAGCCTTTTTGTGCTGGTTTTTCCACATCTTCATGGATTTGTCTGCCTTTGTTCTTTGCTGTTGGTGACCTTCGGATGGAGTTTTTACTTGGCCATTCTTTTTTTGATGTCAATGCTATTGTTTTCTCTTTGTTGGTTTTCCTTCTAACAGTCAGGCCCTCTTTTGCAGGTTTGCTGGAATTTGCTGGGTGTCCACTCCAGATCCTGTTTGCCTGGGTATCACCAGCAGAGGCTGCAGAACAGCAAAGATTGCTGCCTGCTCCTTCTTTTGGAAGCTTAATACCAGAGGGTCACCTGCCAGATGCCAGCTGGAGCTCTCCTGTATAAAGTATCTGTTGACCCCTGATGGGAGGTGTCTCCCTATCAGGAGGCATGGAGGTCAGGGACCCACTTAAGGAGGCAGTCTGTCCCTTAGCAGAGCTAAAGTGCTGTGCTGGTAGATCCATTGCTCTCTTCAGAGCCAGCAGACAGGAACATTTAAGTCAGCTGAATCTGCGCCTACAGCTGCCCCTTCCTCCAGGTACTCTGTCCCAGGTAGATGGGAATTTTATCTAGAAGCCCCTAACTGGGGCTGCTGCCTTCCTTTAAGAGATGCCCTGTCCAGCGAAGAGGAATCTAGAGAGACAGTCTGGCTACCATGGCTTTGCAGCACTGCAGTGGACTCTACCCAGTCTGAACTTCCCAGAGGCTTTGTTTACACTGTCTGACCGTTTTCTTTTCATCTTCTCACTTTTTTGTGTTGATTTTTTTATTTGTGGGAGTTCCTTGAAGATTCTTTATATTGGTCCTTTGCCAGTTTCAAATGTAAATATCTTCTCCCATTCTCCTATTTGTCAGTCAAATTTTATTGCACGAACATAATTTTTATTTGATGTTATCAAATCTATTAATTTTTACCTTATGGTTTGGGTTTTCTGGCTTTCATATATGCAGTTCTTTTCTAGCCTTAGGTTAGAAATAGAATATAAATATTTGCCTTTCATATTTAGTTATTTACTTCATCTGGGGTCCATTGTGAGATGCTGAGGTAGGTAAGGATTCATTTCTATGTTTCTTTCTTTTTTTAAAGTTTTATTTTATTTTCATTGACACATAATATTTGCATATACTTATGAGGTACAGTGTGGTGTTTTGACACATGTATAAATTGTGGAATAATCAAATCAAGGCCAATTAGCATATCCTTCACCTCAAAGAGTCATTATTTGTTTGTGGTAAAAACATTTAAAACCTTTTTTTTTTTTAGCTTTGAAATCAACACACTATTATTAGCTATAGTCATCATGCATTTTTAGCTATTTTGAAATCAACACAGTATTATTATCTGTAGTCACAGTGTTGTGCAATAATAGATCACTAGAACTTTTTTTTTTTGAGGCCGAGTTTCGCTCTTGTTACCCAGGCTGGAGTGCAATGGTGCGATCTCGGCTCACCACAACCTCTGCCTCCTGGGTTCAAGCAATTCTTCCAAGTAGCTGGGACTACAGGCGTGCGCCACCATGCCCAGCTAATTTTTATTTTTCGTAGAGACGGGGTTTCACCATGTTGACCAGGATGGTCTTGATCTCTTGACCTCGTGATCTACCCGCTTCAGCCTCCCAAAGTGCTGGGATTACAGATGTGAGCCACGGATCCCGGCCAGAACTTTTTATACATATCTAACTGAAAGGCTGTGCCTGTTGACCCATGTCTGCCCTTCCCCATCCACCCCTCGCCCGGCCAGCCCTTGAAACCACCATTCTACTTTCTACTTCTATGAATTCAACTGTTTCAGATTGTACACGTAAGTGAGATCTATATATAGTATTTGTCTTTCTGTGCCTGGTCTATTCACTCAACATAATGTCTTCTAAGTTCATTCATGTTGTTGCCAATGGCAGAACTTCCTGTCATTCTAAGGCTGAGTAGAATTACATTTTATTTATCTATAGCACATTTTAAAAATTCATTAATCCATTGATGGACAATTAGGTTTTCATAGCTTGGGTACTGTGAATAATGCTGCAGTGAACATGGGAATGCAGACATCTCTTGATATACTAATTACAGTTCCTTTGGGTATAGGTATATATCCAATAGTAGGATTGCTGGATCATGTGGTAATTAATTTACAATACCACCAACAGCATATAAGTGTTCCTTTCTTTTTATATTCTCACTAACACTTGTTCTTTCTCATCTTTTTGATAATAGCCAGTCTAACAGGTGTAAGGTGGTACTCACTGTGATTTTGATTTGCATTTCTGTGATGATTAGAGATGTTCATCATGTTTTTATATAATGGTTGGCCATTTATATGTCTTCTTTTAAGAAATGTGTATACAAGTTGTTTGTTCATTTTTAAAATAGGGTTATTTGTTTTCTTATTATTGAGAACTTTGAGTTTCTTGTTATTTTTGCATTTTAGTACCTCATCTGATGTGTAATTTGCAATGTTTTTTGCGAACTGTGGGTTGTCTCTTCACTCTATTACTTGTTTCCTTTACTGTGCAGAAGCTTTTTCATTTGAAACAATCCCATTTGTCTACTTTTGTGTTCATTGACTGTGTTTTTGGGGTTGTATTCAAGAAATCTCTGCCTAGCCCAATGTCATGGAGCTTTCTCCCATGTGTTCTTCTAGTAGTTTCACAGTTTCAGGTCTTAAGTTAAAGACTTTAAACCATTTTAGGTTGATTCTTATAGCAGGTTAGATAGGGTCCATTTTTATTCTTTTGTCTGTTGAGATTCAGTTTACCCATTTATTGAAGAGATTTTTCTTCCCTCACTGCGTGTTCTTGGCACCTTTGTCAAAAATCAGTTGACTCTGTGGGTTTATTTCCATACTTCCTATTCTATTCCATTGGCTGGTATATGTTTTTATGCCAGTTTCATGCTATTTGATTACTATAGCTTTGTGATAGATTGTGAAATCCTGTGGTGTGATGCCTCCAGCTTTGGTTTGTTTGTTTGGTCAAGCTTGATTTGGTTATTTGGAATCTTTGGTAGTTCCAATACAAATTTTAGGATATTTTTTTGACATCTGTGAAGAATGACATTGGAATTTTAATAGAAATTACATTAAATCTGCACATTGTTTGGGAGAGTATGAATATTTAATAATACAAACTCTTCCAATCCATGAACGTGTGATATCTTTCCATTTATTAGTGTCATCTCCTATCACTTTTTACTAATGTTTATAGTTTTCCATATACAGATCATTGACTTCTTTGGCTAAAATATTTCATTTTTTGGATGCTATTGTAAATGGAATTGTTTTCTTAATTTATTTTTCAGACAGTTTGTTGTTAATATATAGAAATGTCACTTATTTTTGTTAGCTATTTTCATGTCCTGCAACTTTACTGAGTTTGTTTACAAGTTCTAGTAGTTTTTGGTGGAATCTTTAGGATTTTCTATATATAAAACTATGTCTTCAGAAAACAGAGATGATTTCACTTCATTCTTCTCCATGTGTATTCCTTTTATTTCTTTCTTTTTCCCAATTGCCCTTGCTAGGACTTCAGTACTAGGTTGAGCAGCAGTGGTGAGACTGTCTTGTGGGCGTCCTTGTTTTGATGCTCCTTTTCACCACTGAGTACAATATTAGCTGGGGGATTGTCATATGTGGCCCGCATGGTGTTGAGAAACATTCTTGTTATACTTAATTTATTGAGTTTTTTTTTGTCATGAAAGAATATTGAATTTTGACAGATCCTTCATTCTGTTATTACAGTGAATCACATTTATTAATTTGCACATCCTAACCTTGCCTCCCAAGAATAAATTGCACTTGATCATGGTGAATGATCCTTTTAATGTACTGGTAAACAAAGTTTGCTAAGTTTATTTTTTGAGGATTTTTGTGTCTATATTCATCAGTAATATTGGCCTGTAGTTTCCTTTCCTTGTAGTGTGTTTCTCTAAATTTCATATTAGAGTAACGTTGGCCTCATTAAATGAGTTTTGAGGGCTGGCCATGGTTACACTTTAATCCCGGCACTTTGGGAAGTCGAGGAGAGTGTATCACAAGGTCAGGAGTTCGAGACCAGCCTGACCAATGTGGTGAAACCCCATCTCTACTAAAATACAAAAATTAGCTGGATGTGGTGGTAGATGCCTGTAGTCCCAGCTACTCAGGAGGCTGAGGCAGGAGAATTGCTTGAACTTGAGAGGCGGAGGTTGCAGTGAGCCGAGATCATGCCACTGCACTCCATCCTAGTGACAGAGCTAGACTCTGTCTCAAAAAAAAAAAAAAAAATTAGTTTCGAGGAAGGGTTCATTTTTTAAATTTTTTGGAAGAATTTGGAAGGATTGGTATTAGTTCTTTAAATGTTTGCAGAATTCAGCTATGAAGCCATCTTCTATTTTTATTAATCTAGTAAGCCAATTTTCCCAACACCGTATATTAATAATCAGTTTCAGTTTAAATTGTGGGGATTTGTTATTCCCACACATACATGGGCTCTATCATAGCTTCTTTTCTTCCTTTGGACTGTTATTTTTTCAATTTTACCTTTTTTTGCAGAGGAGTCTTGCTCTGCCACCCAGGCTGGAATGCAGCAGCATGATTATGGCTCACTGCAGCCTCAACCTCCTGGACTAAGCAATCCTCTCACCTCAGCCTCCAGAGTAGCTGGAACTGTAGGTGTATGCCATCATGCCTGGCTAGTTTTAAAATTTTTTTTTTGTTTTTTGTAGAGATGGGGCCTCCCTATGGTGTCCAGGTTGGTCCTGAAATCCTGGCCTCAAGTGATCCTCATGCCTTGGCCTCTCAAAGTGCTGGAATTACAGGTGTGAGCCACAGTGTCTGGTTTTTTAATTTTTGTGGGTACATAGCAAGTGTATATATTTAAGGGATACGTGAGACATTTTGATACAGGCATATAATGTGCAATAATCACATCAGGGTAAATGGGGTATCCATATCCTCAAGCATTTATCCTTTCTTTGTGTTACAAACAATCTAATTTTACTTTTAGTTATTTTAAAATGTACAATAAATTATTATTGACTGCAGTCACCCTGTTGTGCTATAAAATACTAGATCTTATTCATTTGACTATATTTTTGTATCCATTAACCATGCCCACTCACCAACCTCACTATCCTTCCCAGCCTCTGTAGAGAGTAGATCTATCATTTTACTCTCTAGCTCCATGAGTTCAATTGTTTTATTTATTTATTTAATAAAAGGGTACAAAATTTCATGTAGACAGAAGCAAGAAATTTAAAAGTTTTGTTGTACAATGTGGTAACTATAGTTAATAAAAATGTATTCTTTAAAATTGCTAAGAGTAGGCCAGACGTGGGAGCTCATGCCTGTGATCTCAGCATTTTGGGAGGCTGAAGCAGGTGGATCACCTGAGGTCAGGAGTTCAAGACCTGCCTGGCCAATGAGGCGAAACTCCATCAAAATACAAAAATTAGCCGAGTATGGTGGCGGGTACATGTAATCCCAGCTACCTGGCAGGCTGAGGGAGGAGAATCATTTGAACCTGGGAGGTGGAGTTTGCAGTAAACCAAGATCGAGCCATTGCACTCCAGCCTGGGCAGCAGAGTGAGACTCTGTCTCAAAAAAAAAAAAAAAATTGCTGAGAGTAGATTTTAAGTGTTCTCACCACAAGAAATGATAAGTGTGTGAAGTACTACATATGTTAATTAACTATAGCCATTCTGGAATATACACTTATTTCAACATATCATGTCTTATACAATAAATATATAGATTTTTTATTTGTAATTTAAAAATTAAACAAGTTAAAAATTACAGCAATAAGCTTATATGTTGATATAAATAATATATTTTCATAAAAAAGAATTCTATTTTTCAAAATAAGAAAAAATTAATAGAGAGTGGTATTGTTTTACATTTTTGAAAATCTCTTTAATAGAAGGCAGCTAGATCTTATATGTGCCTCTATGTTCAAATTATTACATATTATTTTGGTTGAAGTATATGAAGAAAATTTGGCTCAAACATGTAGTTGGAAAAGGTAATGGTCTTTTATGAGCCTTTTCAGATAATTGTGAATCTTCTTCTTTGACAATATCCCCAAATTTGGCCGATGGTAATTTCTTAATGATTGGTTTCAGTATGGAATCTGCAACCATATCAATGACCTTGGTTTCAGTATGGAATCTGCAACCATATCAATGACGTTTCAGTTCTCTGTTACATTAAAATTATTGCTCTATCTTGCCCTTTGTGTGGAAATTTTAATTTAATTTAATTGCCCTCTGTGTGGAAATTACATAATTTTAATATAACATTTGGATGTTAGTTCGATGACTTATGTAGATATCACAAATATTCATACATTTTATTATAAGACACCCAAAGGTCACATTCATTAATATTACCACTGATCTCATCAGAAAAGCCTTTATATTTTAGGAAGCTTTTCAAGATTCCAAGTTCTGCTTGAAAGACTGAATTTCATCATTGACAATAAAAAATAACAAATAATATCAGTTTCCCCTTAAGTGATATACTCACTTCATCCATTTTGATGAAATGTTGGTCAGATATTCAAGTCTGAATAGGTGTGGTTTTTCTGTTAGTATTTGTTTCAAATAAAAATGGTGTTCTTTGGAAAGAATGGTTGGTTGAGCTCAGAGCTCAAATGATGGCACAAGGGCTTTTGAGGACACACTTCATAGTTCAATATGCAGCTGATGTGTTTCAGGTATATTTCCCATTTCATCACATAGAATATAAAAAGATGTTTATCAAGAGTTGAGATTTAGGCTGGGTGTGGTGGCTCCTGTCTGTAATCCCAGCACTTTGGGAGGCCGAGGCAGACAGATCACCTGAGGTCAGAAGTTCAAGACCATCCTGGCCAACACGGTGAAACATGTTCGCTACTAAAAAATACAAAAATTAGCCAGGCATGGTGGCATGTGCCTGTAATCCCAGCTACACAGGAGGCTGAGGCAGAAGAATCGCTTGAACTTAGGAGGCAGAGGTTGCAGTGAGCTGAGATCACGCCACTGTATTCCAGCCTGGCAACAGAGTGAGAGTCATGAGACTCTGGCTCAAACAGACAAACAAAAACAGACTTGAGATTTAATAAAGTGAGTGCCTTTTTATGTCTCAAGACATTCTTAAGTCACACTGGCAATTTTTCTTTTTTGTTTTTGCTATGTGTACATGATAGTGTAATATAAACAGAAGAAAAAAGCAAATTATGTCTAAGTGTGATTATGAAGACAGTTTGAGTCGTGAAACCTCTTAGAGGGTGTCAGGGACCCTGAGGAGTTCGTGGACCACATGTTGAGTACCTGCTCGAAATGACTGGAAATAAAATTGCTGGATTATAGGTATTCACATCTTCAGATTTCCTAGAGAATGACAAATTGTTTTCCAAGTAGTTGTAACAATTCCTACTTCTATAAGGAATGTAAAATAATTCTCATTTCTCTGCATTCTCGTCAACATTTGATGTGTTCAGAGTTTTACATTTTGGCCAATATTGTGCACGTGCAGGACCACCACGCTATGGTGTTAATTTGCATTGTCCTGTTGAGCATTTTTTTATATCTTAATGGGCTATTTGTGTTTCTTCTTCCATCAAGTACTTAAGTGTTTTGCTTAATTTTCTCTTGATTGTTTGCTTTCTGATGTTATTTATAGGCATTTGCATGATATGGATTCCTCCATCCTTTTTTCATTCCGGAATCCTTACCCTTCCTTTCTTTCTTCTCTTCTTTTATGCTGGGATCTGTCACCCTTCTCTACAGAAATCATACATTTTCAAGAATTTTTTTTTCACTTTCTTCTCATGTCTTGCAAGGCCTGTGGTTGCTGGCATGGCAAGGCCATGCACGTCCCTTCCGCTCCACCCAGAGTGCACGGTCTACTGATGAGCGACAGTGCACTCTGGTCTTGGTGTCCGGCAGATCTCCAGAGGAGGGAGGGAAGGGGGAACTCTGGACTCGGGACATCTCCCACTAGGATTTTGTCCCAGGCTTTTGTTTTCTCTGAAGCCTAAGCTCATTATGTAGGTTATATGTGGATAGGTAAGGGAGAGAAAGGAGAGCTTTTGATGGAGGAGAGGAAGGAAGATACAGTCTTCTCTGCGACTGGGGAAGGGGAGATAATTGGAGGAAATGCAAGCAGCAGAAACCTGCACCTCCAGACCTGGCAGCATCTCAGAAGGCAGGTGCATTTTCAGCCTCAGCAAAGATCCCATGCCCCAAGAACCTGAGGAAGAGGAAGACGCCAATCTCCAAGGGGCTCCTGCAACTGTGGACATTGTGGATGCCAGCGCTGACTGTGACTGCGTGGGAACGGGTGGCTGTTGCACTGTTTCCTGGGTACCACATGGACCTCAGCTGGCTGAGGGATGGGGTGGGAGATAAAACAGAGGGTGACTTTGTTGTCACCTCACAAAGATGAGCTTTAAACTTAGATTTTAAAGAGAATAAAGAAATTAGTATTTCTTACACACAACTTGAGGGACTCATGTTTATGCCTGTTAAAATTGTAGCTTTGATTTTATTTCTTAGGAACAAATAATGCTGGCTTTAGAATGCTGAGAACACTCCCTTCTTTTCTGGTCCTGGTTAAAATTTCCAAACTTCCTACTTTGACAAATATACCAGGTCGATGGCCAAATCAATCAATAAATCTGTGACCTGTGGATGCATTTGGGATCCAGGAATCTGCAGTTTAACAAGTCCCAACGTGATTCTGATGCTAGGACCCATGTTTTATTTAGTGCTAATTTCTCTAGCACTGAGTGGTTGGTGAGAGACAAAGTTTCATTTAGTCCCATTTCAATATTTGTCATGCAAAATTGTTGCCAGGATTGAAGACTGTGTTTGCAATGTGCCCAGCATAAAGTAGAGAGGATCAATTAGAGATAGGTTGTATTATTATGTTCACCAGAGAGGGTGACACTTGGGTTAAGTTTTAAAGGTTGAGCAAAAATTGACCAAAGAACAATGAAAATAAATATTTCAGCCAGAGAAAGATCAGCATACCCATGTAGCAGGTGTTCCTGAGGGAGCCTGCTGGAGAGGCGGGCAGAGACCGAGTCTCACATGCCAGGGTTGTAAATGGCACAAGGAACGTGTGGCAAATGGATTGTAAGGGGGTGGATTGGAGCCACAGAAGGTGCAAAGCATTGTTCTAATAATACAACCTTAAATTCCTGACAGCCAGTGCTGCGTGAGTCTTCTAATGCCCTGTTTGGCTTTTAAATCCATGGTCTAGTTGTTATCTTCCTTGAAGACATGACTGGGGGTGTCATCTTAGTAATTATAACCATCAGTGATGATTACACTGACAGTATCTAGTAGGAGGGAGAGTCCACTAGACCCCATGTCTGGAAATCCGAATAAAGAAAGCTGGCATGCATTATAAAATCACAAGAATAGCTATTACTGTCTCCATGGGTTGTGGAACCCCAGGCCATAAAGGGATTTGGAACAAGCAAGTTACTCTCTCTACTTCTCTTTCTAAGGTAGGTGACCCCAGGGTAAGTGAAACATCCTTGACTTGGGGAGCAACCATCCAGTCATAGTTGGGTAATATCCCTACTCTGTTCAGAATATGACCTGTCAACCACTTCGGGGAAAAAGTAGATAAAGCCAGAGCCAGCTGCCTAAACTTACTGCCTCCCTCTCCCAGAAATCAGATGGAATTTTGCTGTGGATTTCACACCTTAAGCCCTTCTTTGATACTGCACTTCCAGCTTCTGATTTTTATCTCTTTTTATTTACTGCTATCCCCAGGATCTAGAACAGTGTCCATTGCATCTTGGAAGCTGAAATACTTGCTGTCTGAACCTGCAGCCTCAGAAAGTTCAAAAGTGTCTTCTGCAGGCTCATCCTCTGTGTACTCTCAGCTCACGTCATTTTTCTACCTCCCGTCTCTGCATCTCAACCTCACTTTCTATTGGAGCCTTCTCACAGCTGATAAAGGGGCTCAAGGCTCCCTCATGCAAAAATAGAAACACTCTCTGGCTCTCTAGCTGGTCGTCTGATTACCTTGTCTTATTTCTATTTATTCCTCATGCTTCTCCCACCACTCTGTCTCCCCCCTCCTCTGGAAGGACCCTCATCAAGGTTATGAGTGGCTGTACTGCTGAGTGCACAGTTAGCTTTTTAGTCATTATCTTGGCTTTTATATAAGTCGCTTCCTTCCCAAAACTTTCCTCTCTTGGGGGAGGAAGCATTGTACTTTACTGATTTTTCTCCTAATTTTCAGATCACTGTGTCGTATTTTGCGCCCAACCCTGGGTTCCTCTGTCTGCCCTCTAAACTTGGGGTTCCTGAGGGCTCTACCCTCGGCCCTTTCTCTTTTCACTTCCTAGGCTTCCCGAGGGATTCATACAACCCACATGCCTAGGGTGCACAGATATTCAGCTCCAGCTGCACTTCCCTTCCCAACTCCACTCTTCCTGGGTGGCTCCACATGGATGCTCCCCAGGAGACCCAGAGACTCGAGCAAACCAATCGCAGGATCCCATCTTTGCAGGGAAGTCTATTTCCTGATACCACCTGGGTACTAGCAACCGTACCAGTCAGGATCTGGTATCTATTAGAATGAATGGAAAAGCAGAGAAGAAGCACTCAGATAACCAGAGGAGGCAGCTACCCCAGCAGCGCAGGGGGAATGAAGGAAGAGGTTGCTGCTAATGGAACCCAGAAACTTTGAGCAGAACTGGGGAGAGTTGAGACTCAGACCCTGCAAAGGACACAGCCGTCTTGGGGTGAAAACTCAGCAGAAGCCACAGAACTGGGACTCAGGCTCTGAGGAGGGGCCCTGACCGGCTGGTGCTGCTATTTCTGAAGGGATACACGGAGCTGATTCTTAGAGCTGGAACACCAGCATCTTTGGCTGCTGGCAGGACAATGAACGCTTGCTGGCACCTTGCGGGGGAAAAGCATGTCCTCTCCCTCCTCCAGCTTTCCGTTACCCTCTAGCGGCCCCTGTTGGTAGAGCCTGATGAGGACACCTCCCAAAGAGGAGCAGTGGTTTTCAGAATTCACCAGGATGAATTTGAAGGTGAACTGATGATTAGCGGTCTGTCATTCACCTCTGGATCTGCTCCTTCCTCAGTGTATCCCAATGTCCTAGGTAATGATTTACCTGCTCATGCTCCACGCCAGAAAAGTGAAGTCATCCTGGACTCCACTCTCTCATATCCTACAGCCAATAAATTTGACTTCCTGATTATTTATTAGAAACAGGGTCTTGCTCTGTCTTCAGGGCTGGCCTGCAGTGGTACGGTCATCATAGCTCACTGCACTGCAGTCTCTAATGCCTGGCTTCAAGTGATTCTCCCACCCGCAATTCCTGAAGTGCTGGCACTAGAGATAAGAGCCATCTCGTCCAGCCCTGAATTGTATTTTAAAGTTGTTCTGACCCGATGTGGTGGCTCATTCCTATAATCTCAGCACTTTGGGAGGCCCAGATGGGAGGATAATATGAAGCTAGGAGTTGGAGGGCAGCCTGGGCAATATAGCAAGACCCTATTTCTACAAAAACTAAAAAAAAAAAAAAAAAGTTAAGCATAGTATTGCATATCTGTAGTCCCAGCTACTCAGAAGGCTGAGGTGGAAGAATCACTTGAGCCCAGCTGTAGTCAGCTGTCAGGCCACTGCACTCCAACCAGGAGACAGAATGAGACCCCATCTCTAAATAAAGATAAATAAATAAATTTGTTTCTTCCTGTTTGCCTCCAGTGCCTCTGCGCTCATTTTTTTTTTTTTTTTTTTTGAAATGGGATGTCACTCTGTCATCCAGACTGGAGTGCAGTGACACGATCATGGCCCACTGCAGCCTTGATTTTCCCAGGATCAGGTGATCCACCCTCCTCAGTTTTAGTATTTTTAGTAGAGATCGGGTCTCACCATGCTGCCCAGGTTGGTCTCAAACTTCCGGGCTCAAGCGATCCACTCACTCGGCCTCCCACAGTGCTAGGATTACAGGCGTGAGCCACCGCCCTCGGCCTCTTTTGTTGTTGCTGTTGCTGGTTTTGCTAGAGAAAGTGTTGGTCTTATTATTGAAAGAATACTTTGGAAATGACGCATAGACATTGGTGTCATTTTGGAAATGATGCAAAGGACAATTGACCAACTGGTTTGCCATGCATTTTTATTTTAGTTTTGTAAAATATATCAAAAGATAGACGGCTTTGCACTCATTCTGAGCCTCGTCATCATCAAGCTGAGCAACTGCTGCCATGCCTCTTACCCGATCTTTTTGACTCTTCCGTTGTTCCTTGCAAGCCTAAGTGATCTTTCTAAAATGCCAGTTGATAACATTGTATCAATGTCAGTGTTGCACGCCTGTTCATGGCTCTTATTCCTGACGTAAGAAGCATTCTAAGACTTCACGACCTTGCCTTTGCCTCCCTCTTCATCACCCACTGCCTCTCCCTTGTACTTCCTCCATGCATGTGTTCCCAAGCACTGCACTCTCACCCTCCCGTCCATGACTGTTAGTGGAGTCCCTCTTTGAAATGCCTGCCGCCCCATATCCAGGCTGCCTGGCAGTCTCTTTCTCATGCTCTTAAATCTGGCTGCTGTTGCCTTTCCTGAGAAGCCTTCCCTAATCTCCCAGGTTAAGTTGACCATTGATTTCTTTGTGACCATGGCTTGTTTTTCTCATGTTACAGACCACACTGAGTTTTGCGTTTTCCTGTATGAGTCTGACTCCAGATCTGAATTAGGATTACATTCAGCAGTAAGTGACAGCAAATCAAAAAAGATCGTAGCTTACACAGTGTCAGTTCTTACTTCCACATAGAAGTCATGTACAAGTCGGCAGTCCCTGGTCGACATGGCTTCCCTGGGCCAGGGAGATGGGGGGATTACCTTGTTGGTCCACTTCCCTTAATGCACAACCTCCACTTCCTGGTCCACAATGGCTACTCGAGCTCAGCCTGTTGGGTTTGCATTCTGACCAGCAGAGAGGAGAAACAGAGGGTGAAGGACACATCTCCTTGGTCCAAGGCCACTTCCTCCCCAGACTCAAACTTGTAAGAACAGGGTTGTGTTAGTTTGTCAGGACTGCCATAACAAATTACCACACACCTGTGGCTTTAACACAATAGAAACTTATTCCTTCACCATTTCAGTGGCCAGAAGTCTAAAATCAAGGGCCATGCTCCCTTTGAAGGCTCTGGGAAAGGACTGCTTCCATGCCTTTCTCCCATGCTTTCATGGTTTCTGACAAGCCTTGGTGTTCTTTGACTTGTGATGCATCACTTCCATGTCTGCCTCTGTCTTCTTTCTGTGTCTTCACATGGCCTTCTCCTATGGATACCAGTCATTGGATTTAGAGACCACCTTAATCCATTGTAACCTCAACTAGTTACAAATGCAAAGACCCCATTTTCAAATAATGTCACCTTCTGAGGTTTTAGGTACACATGAATTTTGGGAGGACACTATTCAGCTCATTACAAGAATCTCATCTCTTCATCTTGCAACACGAGGCACTGTGTCTAGGATACAGTAGGAGCTTAACAAAAAGCTTTCAGAATTGAATACAACTGATTACTGGCTTCCAAGGTGTTTGGTTCCAAAGTTCTCTTCAATTAACATTCATTGAGTTCCTTTTCCACAGGGCCGGTTAATCACTTTGTAATAATATCCCATGAAAAATTAGAATCAAGTCAGCATGGGATGATTTCCTGGTAATTTATCCAAATTATATACCACTTTATCCTGGTAAAGTGAAATAATACTTTGAAACATTAGGACAAAATTATAACAAAATATAGTCATTCCTTTCCCATTCCTCAGTCCTGCTCCCCAGATGCAACTCCTGTGAACTCTTCCAGCTGGGTCTCCAAGTATAGAACTTCATGTTTCTAAGTAACATGTGCACACCACAATCGTTTGGGTCATCAGTTTTAGGCACTGCAGCTGATCTGTCAGGGTCTCTCCTGGTCCCTTGGGCCTCACCCCTTAGCACAGCTTGCTTACTTCTAGTTGGCAATATCTGCATCTCTTTGCCTGAGGATTTTCTTCAAAGACTGCTCATCTGTGCACAGGAGTGGGCATAAAATGCTGGACCATTTCCCCAGAAGCAGATCCAACCTGGCAGGACTTGGTGTATACATCTCCCCACTCCCTCGCCCCTGTGGTGACCTAACTCAGGCAGGTGCTGCCCCATTCTCCAGAGTTTCTTTGAGGGCTTGAGATGTAGTCTCTTCAAGGGGTTTCTGGTTGATCATGCACCCTTATTGGTGGCTTCCCTTCCTGTTACTCTCTGCACTCCTCTCTGGTGTTTTCTGTACCTCCCAAGTAAGCTTTTTTTTTTTCTTTTAAATACCTTTTCTTAAATACCTTTTCATTGTAGCAAAATGCACAGAACGTAGCATTTATCATCTTAATCACTTTAAGTGCATAGTTCAGTGGCATTAAGTACCTTCGCATTGTTGTTCAAGCATCACCACCATCCATCTCCAGCACTTTTCATCATCTCCAGCTGAACTCAGTATCCATTAAACAATAACTCCCCATTCCCTCTCTCCCCCAGGCCCTGGCAATCCCTTCAAATAAGCTTTTGCATTAATTCTTGTCTCTGGGTCTGCTTCGGGAGAAACTCAAGCTAAGACAGACATTAATTATTGATTTTCTGTCATGGTAATTCATTCTTGACTTCATTCAACTAGTATTTATTAAAAATCTCCTAGATGGCAAGCAATAGTCTATAAGTTACATTATATCTGTTAGAAAGTATTATAAAGAAAAATAAAGCAGAGTAGGATGATAAGAGCGCTACAGTTGGGGGCAGCATTATTGCCGATACATTGGACAGAAGAAGAGACATTTAAACAGGGACTTGAATGAGACGAGTGAATGGGCCACATCCTGTCTGGGGAAGGGAGTTCCAGGTAGAGGCACCTGCTAGTGCAAGAGCCCAGAGGTGGGAAGAAATTTGGATGAGGATTCAGGGTTCTTTTTCTTCCCACCTGCAGGCATATACTTTCCCTTCAATCTTCTCAATACAGTTATAGCACATGCTTTGGGTAAGTTAATAGTTGATTGTTACATTATTGGGCTTATGCAAATATTGTTGACTGTTGAGCCACTCAGTATACAATTTTTGCTCCTTTATAAACTTTTGTTTTTTCTGGAGTTAGAAATGCTTTTCACTTGCTTAGTTTAGTATAGGTAAGGATTTTATCAGAGAAGAGAACCACTCGAGTTTTTAAAATCATTATGATGAGTTCTCCTTTTTTTCCTGGATATCTTTCCCCTGAAGCTTTCTGCTTTTCTGTCCCTTCTCTAGTTATGGCACAGGGGACATGGCTGCCCTCTGGGGACTTCTCTCCCCTGTGTCTCTGATGGATCATGGATTCCCTGCATCTAGCCTCCCCGTTTCTTGGCTCACTCTCCCCATCTATCTGTTTATTGGTACATCTGCACGCGTTTATTGCTGAAACTCACCTTCTGGTAGTTTCTAGGAAATAGTGCATGTGAGATAGAAAGAAATCTACTTTCAAATTTGGTTAACAGGTTAAGTATTTAATTCTGAACTAAAGTTATTTTTCTTCTCAGAACTTTAAAGAAATTGTCCCACAGCCTTCTAACATCCGATGAGATTCTTGAGAAATCCAGTGTCATTCATATCCCTAGTTCATTGCATGTAACTAACCTTCCTTCCTTCCTTCTTTGCTTCTTTATTTTGAATATTATTTTTATCCACATGTTGTAAAGTTTCATGATTAAGATTCTTCGCTGTGGACCTTTAAAAATTCATTGTGTTGGTTATTAAATGGGCCCTTTAAATCTGCCCAGATTGGAATTTTCCCATATTATTTCTTTGTTAATATCATCCTATTCATTTTTTTCTCTTCTCTCTTTATGGGACTTCTATTAGTTAACTCTCGGTCCTCTTGAATTGCTCATTGAATTTTCCTCTCTGCCTCTCCATAGCTCATTTGTTTGTTCCTCCTCTTCCTCCTCCCCGTCCTCTTCTTCCATTTTTGAAGTATTTCCTGGACTAGTTCCTTGACTTTATTGACTTCTATTTATTAAACAATTTTTCATGTTCATAATTTTATTATTTCATTTTTAACAGAGTTTTCTTATTCTGTAACTGCTCCCATTTTGCTATTGGGGCACTGTGTTCTCATTTTGTGGGTGTCATTTCTTTTTTGTATCTCTCTAAAGATACTGACAGTCTTTGCAGCTTCTTTTCTGTTCTTCATATCGTCTTTGGTTCCCGATTTAAAAAATAATTTGTTTTGATCTTCAGTTTAGATTCTTTCCTTAAAAAAATCTATTGCTACTTTGCTGTCTCTTTGCATTTTGAAATAAAGGACTCAAGGGCTGATGTGAGGCTCTCTGATTGCAACAGGTACTGATTCGGGACCTCACAGTAGGGTGGTGGGGCTGGAAGCTGGCTTTTCCCCTGAGAGACACTCAGCTGTACCTGTACATACACTCAGGACTATCTGTTTGTTAACAGAGAATTCTGTTGCTCGGGGGAATATTTTCCCATCTCCTGTCTGGCCACCGGCATTTGGGGATTGGGACTGGAAGAGGATGGTGAGGAGTGAGGGAGGATGAAGGTGTCTTTGTTCTGTAGACAGAGATCATTCAGCCCCTCTCTTCAGCCTGGCAGCTGGTCCATGCCTGTCTGTGGGCTTCAGGAGCCCTTTTCTGAAGTCCATCCTGCAGGGCCAAGGAAGGGCCATTCCTTGGCTGTGCAGGGTGTTGGGAGGGGATTTGGGAGCCTGACTATTCCGTATGAAAGCTTTCAGACAGGTCTCTTTTTAGTTTCTTCTCTTGGCCCACTTTACCTCGGAACTCATTGCTTTCCTTCTGGGCCACCCAGGGTCCTGCAGGGAGTGGAGAGCCGCCCAGTCTCCCTGTGCTGTGTGGGGGTGTCCCACCCTTTCACCCGCCATCTGACCTCTGGAACCTTGCTGCTGTCTCTCTGCTGCTAGAAAGTCTTCTCTTCTCATTGTGTTTGTAGATTTACTCCTCTTTTATTACTTTCTTATGATATTACTGCTGTTTCGAGAGAGTAGGTATAAATGCTTATGCTCGTTTTACCTGTTTAGCTGGAAATTTGCCTATTTTTGTCAGGCTGATTTGCATGGACAGTTGGTGGCTAATGCTGTTCACTGCACTTCAGACTGTTCTTCCACAGAATGTGTGCAGAGCTCCTGGCGACAGCAGGAATAAAGCAGCGTTGAAGACCTTGCGCTCTGATCTAGCTGAGCGCGATTCAATGTTTGCTGGGAGAAGTCACATTCTTTTTGTTTCTCAGTTTCCTCATGTGTGAAATGAGGATGATGATAGTTCTGACCTTAGGGGTAAATTAGATAATGCTTGTAAAACGCTTTGCTGTTTTGAGCACAGAATAAGTATTCAATACATTGGAGCAATTATCATAATGAATACAATTAATCTATTCATATATTACTCAGAGATAAGAATGTCTCTGCAAATATTATTATAGCTGAGATAGGACCCAGTCGGAAAAAGACTCAGTATTATAGACAGACGTCCCTAACAATTCCAACCAAGCAAGGTATTTATTAAGCACCTAGTGCATACCAGTATTACACTAAGTACCGTGGGGAGCACAGAGAACGATGTTCAGATGCAGACTGTCTTTAAGGAGCTGCCATCCAGCTGGAGGGAACAATGAAAGAACAGCTAAGACCTAAGTCATGAGTTCCTGGCCAAAGTAGAATAGAGACAAAGGGAGAAGATGTGGGGGTTAGATTAGGGGACACATGGCTGCCTGGAAGATGGGGAGTCTGGAGGGGTTTGGATAAAGAGGCATTTATTGAAGCACTAAAGGGAGGAAAGAGTCATCCAGGTGGCAGAGACAGCAGGAACCCCACAGGCGGGGAGGGAGAAGGCTTGCGTCTGCAGAACACAGCGAGAAGGAAGCTCAGGTGGAGGAGAAGCTGCTGGAGGTAAGGCTGGATGTTAAAGGTGCGATTAGACTCTGAAGGGCTTAGAGAGTGTGACCCAGGAGCTGGCAGGCAATGCAGCAGACCCTGGGTTTTGAGCAGGGAACAGCAAAACCCATTAGGTTAGGTACAGGAGGTACCCAATGCTTTACTGTGGTCTCCAACTACCTGAATGAGAAGGAGAACGCAGAGGGCAAGGTCTCCAAACTTCCCCGAGAAGCGAGGGATGGGATGGATGAAAAATTGATGCAGATCATAAATACTGTAGGAGCGAATGCACCAGATACACATAAGGATTGTGTTCAGGGAGCAGCTTCCCCTTCGGTTGCAGTGGGAAGAGCTCCTTTCTGGGGACAGAGGAAGGAGGTGGAGGTGCATGTCCAGGGTGGAGGGTGGGGCTCCTCTAGGGGTTGCTGCTGCTCCGGGAAGCCCTGAGGTCGCAGGTTGAAGCTGTCCACGTGGTGGGGGTGGGGAGTGCACCCCCTCTTAGCCTTAAGGCCGCTTCTCTGGCTTCCCCTCCTGCAAGGGAAATTTAGACTTGGCGTCTGCTGAACTCACTGGTCCTCCTCACTGACATCGACTCGTTTTTCTTTTCCATGTGCCTCACAACTTGTCCTCAGGAGCCCCCTGTATGGTCACTTCTGTTCTCTGCTTTGGGATGACATTGAGATGTCCCTGTGACCCTATGGGGTTTTCCTCTTTCATCCACCTGCCCCTCAGAGAACTGGCATGGAGATCTTTCACCTCTGACAGGCAGCAAAGAGTTCTTGTACCTGAGTATCTGCCGGCCAACTCCTTCCTGAGGAGCAGAGTGAAGGAAAGAGACCAGGCTCTAGAGTCTCAGCGTCCGCTCTCAAGGGCACTCTCGCTGCAGCCCCAGCTGTTTCTCATCGGCCCGTCTCTGGCAGTTTATTTCTGAACTGCTTAAGGTTTTGCTGGGCTGTGTGGGGGTGGGGTATGTGACGGGAGGGCAACAGTGAAGAGCAAGTGAAGCGGGGGAGGCAGGTGAGAAAGGGCCTGCCCAGGGCTGTGCTGATAAATGCTTAACAGGAATGGAAGCGGAGGACTTCGATTTGCAAAGTTTGCTGATTTCTGTGGTGTCAACATTCTCTCCCTGGCCAATTTCAAGCTACAAACAGGATGTCAAGCGGCTAGCGTAATTCCGAAACAGACTCACACGAGCTGGTTGGTGCTCTCACTAGCACATCCCTGGTTCCACCGTCTCTGGAAGTTTACAAGCCCAAGCTGCCATCATGCATTTTACCGTCAACCACAGTGGAACCGAGTATCTTGCCTCTCTGTGCCTCAGGTGACCAAGAACCTGGGTCCTCAGTCCCAGAGCAGGTCATCAGTGCAGATGTTATAAACTGGAAAGCTACAGGGATCATTGGAGAGTTTCTCTGGGGTCCCTCATTGCTGTGGGTACTGCCTAATGACGCAGCACAGTCAAGTGCAAGAATGAGGGAGGGACAGGAAGGAAACAATGCAGTCACCTCAGAAACAAAGAGCTCAGATTGCTGGCAACTGATCCAGGCCTCCTTGCCTGCTAGGGGTACAGACTGTGGCTCCTCTCAGCAGCTGCAAGGTTTCTGATATTGCCCAAGCATGCCTCCCTGGTCTACCATCGTGATGGCTAACATCAATCAAGCTTCATTAACAGGCCAGGTGCTGCACTAGCCGTCAACCAGACTTCATCCACTAGTCTCTATAACAACCCTGGGAGGTAAGCACAGTCTTTTCCCCTGCTTTAAGCAAAAGAAGACAGAGGCTTGCAATAAGTCGCATGCCGAGTGACAGCTGGTAAGTGGTAGAGCTGGGATTTGAAGCTGGCTCTGTTGGACTGCAGGCCCTTTCTGGAACTCTGGACCTCAGTGATGTGGACATATTCTCTGCCATTTCTTATTTCTGGCTGTGAGGGACAGACTCACTGGACCTTCCTTGACTGGCCCCAGAAGCTGGATTGTCACGTTCAGTTCACCCAAGGTCTGTCTTTGCTCCACTCTAAGGAGTGGGTATTCTGTCTTTGCATTGCTGAGATCAGAGGGTTCCTTGGTCCTTACTGCAGAGTCGAGGGTGCTCTATAGAAGGCTGTCAGGGGCCTCTGATGGACAGAGTAATTCATGTGAGATAAGCTACAATCTAATCGGTGGTAAGACGCCATCATCACGTCACATAAAGGCAGAAGACTTGAATGACTAATGAAGAACAAGGGACTCTTCGCAGCACTTTGGGAGGCCAAGGTGGGCAGATGGCCTGAGATCAAGAGTTTGCAACCAGCCTGGCCAATGTAGTAAAACCCTGTCTCTATTAAAAACATGAAAATTAGACAGTTGTGGTGCTGGGTGCCCTGTAATCCCAGCTACTCTGGAGGCTGAGGCAGGAAATTCATTTGAACTTGAGAGGTGAGGTTGCAGTGAGCTGAGATTGCACCCTTGCACTCCTGCCTGGGTGATAAGAAACCCTGTCTCAAAAAAAAAAAAAAAAAAAAAAAAGAACAAATGACCCAAACAGAGCAGGCTGAGGCATGTCAGGGTGTCCCCACAATACATGTGTACACTAAAAATAAAACTCTAAGGCCTCCAACAGACTGTATGGACACTCCCCACCCCTACTTTGCCAACGGGATCCCAAAGAAAACTGAAAAAGTAGTTAAGGCCATAATGGGAAGCGGGAGTCAGACATGCTCACCGTAGCCTCCTTCCTTTGGAGCTGAGACACAACTGACCAGCATTAACGCTATAGCAGAGACCTTCAGACTGATGAAACAGACTCTGTAGCAATAGGATACCAAATTTTAACCTGACTCTGGCATAGCATCACATGACAGATAGCAGGCCCTGAAGGAAATAAAAGTATTTTACCCCCAAATATATTTCTTTGACATAGTTTGAAATGGCCCTGCAAAGCTGTCTCTTGTCGGGGAAATTTACATTCTGCAGAGAATCTTCTTCCCTTACTAGGTCCTTTCCAGAGAGTCTGACACCTTTTTAAGGTTCAATAAGAGACATTCACATCTCTTCTCTCTGAAGCCTGCCACCTGGAGGCTTCATCTACCTGACAAGATCCTTGGCTTCCACAACGTCCCTCACCTTAACTCCAACTGACTTCAACTTTTCAGGCAGAGTTTCACTCTTTCAACCAATTGTCAATCAGGAAATCTTTGCATCCACTTGTGACCTAGAAGTCCTCCTGCTTCAAGATGTCCCACCTTTCCTGGCCACACCAATGTAGACATTGCATGTATTAATTTATATGTTTTCCTGTAACTCATATCTCCCTGAAATGTATAAAACCAAGCTGCAGCCCCACCACCTCGGGCACATATTCTCAGGACCCTCGGAGGCTGTGTCACAGGTCCTGGTCTTCAACCTTGGCGAAAGAAACTTCTAAATTGATTGAGACCTGTCTCAAATACTTATTGATTTACTCATGGAAGATGCAATTTCAAGTGGCTAGAATAGATTATGTGGACAGAAGGCTCCACACCCTGGAAAAAGCAGCTTCATCAAGCTTTCATTGCTCAGTGGACACCCCCCTAAAAAGTTCTCTGCTCTGTCTGGGTGAGATGGCTCACACCTGTAATCCCAGCACTCTGGGAGGCCAAAGTGGGAGGATCACTTGAGGTCAGCCATTTGAAACCAGCCTGGCCAACATGGTGAAACCTGGGCTCTACTAAAAATACAAAAATTAGCCAGATGTGGTGGCACTCACCTGTAGTCCCGGCTACTCTGGAGGCTGAGGCAGGAGAATTGCTTGAACTTGGGAGGTGGAGGTTGCAGTGAGCCGAGATTGCACCACTGCACTCCAGCCTCAGTGACAGAGCGAGACTCCATCTCAAAAGAAAGAAAAAAATAAAAAGACTTCTATGCTCCATTTGTTCGGACTGTGAAACCGAATCTGGTACTTCCTCATTGTTCTAGCACCTCTGCGCTCTGCTAAATCACGTGACTTACTCATTTTCCATCCTCCATGTCTTTGCTCACCCGTGTTCTCCTTGGAAGGGCCGCCCTGTACCATCTTCCATACAAACCTTCACACTTCCTTCCAGACTCAGCTTGAATGCTGCCAAGAACCAAGGGAGGTTCTGATTCTCTCCTCACTCCCCACACTCCCTGCTGGAAGGATCCTTCCCTCTTCGGCGCTCCCTTAGCAAGCCATCTGCATCTTCCGATAGCACATTCTCATCTGTGCTGTATTTATGTACAGGGAAGATTCTCCAGGGCATGACCCATGTATAACATCGCTGTCCTCACCACAGCAACTGGCATGGCACCTATGCATACGTAAAAACAGAGAAAGTATTTGCTGACCAAGATATTTAATTTTATTTTGGGGCAGAACATACTTACCAAAAATTAAACCCAGACAATGACCTGAATGGGCCATCCTGCTGGGCACATATCTCTCATTGAAGGATTACTACGCAGTCCCTTGTGAATTTGGTGCTTATGGATTCTTCCCCAAATAGGTGTTCATCCTTAGATGAACCAATGCATTTTAATTTATTAATTTGTAAGACAGACCCAGACACATTTGAACTTTGTTAAGGCCACCTTAAGTCACAGCCTAATAGAGTAGAATGCTTCTGGCTAACCTTCTGACTGTTTATCTTCCTCAGAACTTTTGCATTAGGAGCAACAGTCTCAATTAGATGAGAAAAGTCCGTGGTAATGCGTTCGGTGCTGCACTTCAAACTGATTAAGCTCAGAGTCTAGCCATACAGGGGATCCCAGGCATTTAAATGTGGAGTTGTATCGAATTTCAGGTAACTTTTCTTGGTCTGGTTGCAAAAATCACCTCTGTCGGCTTACTTTCTACTTTGCTGAGGAGCAGGAAAGGTGAGGGCAAAGCAACCCAAGTTGTATAGGGGACTATCTGTGTTGTAAGAGGAAAATGCAGCATGTCTCCTGCAAAAAGGAGAGTCAACATCTTGTTCCTCATCATGCCGGAGGCACCAAAATGTAATAGGAGAACTCGAGGAGAGACAAGGAGAGACGGAGAAGCACATGACCTGCCTGGTGCCTGGAAACCATGGCAGTCCCAGAACATCGCTGTCAACAAGCCTGCAGGACCTCCAGCTCTGATTGCCTGCTGGCTCTAGCCTCCAGGCCACACAGCCCAGGGCACACGGCGTTAGCATCCTGCAAACAGACTGGCTGATCCCTGCAGGGCCGGCAGAGAGGGCACTCGCCTTGCCTCTGCCTCTTCCTCTGCTGGAATTTGGATTTGAAGCCCTGGGTCTCCTCAGGATGAGGAAGGAAGCTGCCGTGTTTCATCCGTCTTCCCGCGGTCCATCTTGAAGGTCACCTGCAGCGGTGGACACTTGTGGCTTCTGGATTCGTCTTTTTTTTCTTTCTTTTCCTTCCTTCCTCCCTCCCTCCCTCCCTTCCTTTCTTCTTTCCTTCTTTCCATCTTTCTTTCTGACAGAGTTTCACTCTTGTCGCCCAGGCTGGAGTGCAATGGTGCTATCTCGGCTCACTGCAACCTCCTCCTCCTGGGTTCAGTGATTCTCCTGCCTCAGCCTTCCGAGCAGCTGGGATTACAGGCATCCGCCACCATGCCTGGCCATTTTTTTGTATTTTTAGTAGAGACAAGGTTTCACCATGTCGGCGAGGCTGGTCTCAACTCCTGACCTCAGGTGATCCCCCCACCTCTGCCTCCCAAAGTGCTGGGATTACAAGCATGAGCCACCGCACCCGGCCTGGATTCATTTTTCATTGCTGCGCAAGTGACACACATTAGCAGGTTAAAACAGAGCTCTGTGGGTCCGTGAGGAGTCTAGATGACTTAGCTGGGTCCCCTGCTCAGGGTCTCAGGCTGATGTCACAGAGTCACCTGGGATTGCAATCTCATCTCAGGCCTGGGGTACTCTTCCACACTTTCTGGTAATTGGCAGAACTCAGAGGCCTGTTTTAAGACTGAGGTCCCCATTTTCCTGCTGGGTGTTGGCTGGGGTCACTCTGAGCTTCCAGAAACTCCTCTCAGGACCTTGCCCCATGGCCACCTCCACATCACACCTCCAGGAGAGTGTCTATTGCTGCTTCTTGTCTCTTTCTCGGCTCATCCGCTGAGGTCAGCACTCCCTAGGGCAGTCTTGTTTTTGGTGAACTCAAAGTCTACTGATTAGAGACCTTAATTACATCTGCAAAATCTCCCCTGCCATATAACAAAATCACAGCCATGGTCCAGGCCACACTCAGGGAGACGGATTATACATGGTGTGTGCACCGGGAGGGGCTTCTTGGAGCAACCTTAGAATTCTGACACCACAGCATCTGTCCTCCAGATCCACGTGTCTGCCTGAGGGATTTCTCTGGCCCTTTGAGCACTGGGGAGGCCTGAAGTGCAAGGAATTTAACACCACCGGGGGCACCCTCAACAGTGAGGGGAGAAAGTGGATGAATGCATACCCTGGCCTCTGGTCCCTTGGTGACACAATTCTGACGTGTGTTTTACCCGGTTTCACAAGGGTCTCCAAGAGGCAGTGAACTTCAGGTCCTGGGGCAGCCCCCACCTGCTAATGTCCCCTTGAGGAGCTTTCCTCCCCGCCTGACTCAATTCTCCTTCTTCACCACACTTCCAGGGACCACCTCCTAAATTCTATTTGCACGCAAATCAGGATCTCAGCATTTGCTCCTGGGAGAACTTGTATTCAGTCAGCCTTGAACTTCATTCCTCAGGTCCCCTTTGCCTTTCCCGCAGCAGCCTTGTTAAAACATTTCACTCTCCTCAAGGTCTCCACTGCGTCATCCCACCCCAGCCCTCAGGAAATCACCCAGCCTTCCGACTGAATCCACAAGGTGGAGGCTGCTGCCACTTCCCTGCCATCTCCCTCAGGGTTTCCTCCCTCGCCCACTGCGTGCATCTTCCTTTCCTTGTGTGAGAGAATGAAGGGCTCCTTTCCTGCACCAGTCAGATTCTTTCCTGTACAAGTCCTCCCTTCTTTTCTGCCTTAAGACCTTACCTTGGCAGGCTTCTTTTTTTCTTTTTGGGTTCATTCGCTCTCAAGCCTCCCAGTAGGCTCTTCTTCCCACAATACAAAGGCTCACATCTCCCATGAAATAACTCTTTCTTTTGTTCAGTAACACTTAAGCCATCCTCCCTCAAATGAGGTCAGTTCTCCCAGCCTCTACTAATGCGTGGTCATGGACTCAGCAAGCCCAAGTGTGTTCTTCTTGTCTCTCTAGCTGCTGGAAGCTGCCTCCCCAGTGACCCCCAGTTACGGGGCTTCTTCCTTCCTCCCTCCCTCCCTCCTTCCTTCCTTCCTTCCTTCATTCTTCTTTCCTTCCTTCTCTCTCTCCCTCTCTCCGTTCTTTCCTTCTTTCTTCTTCTTCTTTTTAAATTATTATTATGTTTTTAGAGACATGGTCTCCCTATGCTGCCCAGGCTGGTCTCGATCTCCTGGGCTCAAGTGATCCGCCTGCCTCAGCCTCCCAAAGTGCTGGGATTACAGGCATGAACCACTGTGCCCAGCCCTGAATGACTTCTGATGGCAGCCCCTCAGCCTTTCTTGCTCTCATTCTCATTCTCTCTGTTGTCTCTGTAGGATTTAAAACTTCCGCTCCTTAAAGAAACTCTTTCCACTTTCAGTTTTCATGAAAGTGATGTTTTTCAGGTTTTTTTTTTTTCCCTGGCAACTCCTTTTAACTTCTGGTCTCCTCCTTTCATCCTCATGTCCCAGGCATTGATACCTGCTCAGAGTCTCTGTTTGCTTTCTCATCCTTGGCAGTCCCAGAGCCCCGATAACCACTTGACCCCCAGGTCGTGCTCCCCCGGGGTCTCCATGGCCCAGGCTGTTTCACACTCTACTCTCGGCTTCAGGACCACATCTTTCCTCAGTCGGGAATGATTTAATTTGTGCTAAACCACAGAGTGAGAAATATGGCATCCAGGCGAACATGCTGCAGCAAGCTGTGGTGCCTCCTTGTGTGAGACGAGACTCCAGTCTGTCTTGTCGCCTCCACCCTCCCTCCAGGACCAGGGACAGCGGGAGAGCGCCCCTCCTTGAGCTCAGCCAGAGCCTCTCCGGATCATTTTGTTCATTTCATCCTTATGGAGGCCACGTGGAGTAAGAACTCTTTCTCTACATTTTACACATGAGTACACTGTATCCTAGAAGCCTGAACTATTTGGTCCAAGTGGGCTCTCAGCCCCCACTGCCTTCTCTTGTGTTGTCTACACCACCTTACTCCAACCATCTCTGCCTGGCCTTCTGTCCCTCTCCACAACAAAGCACTATAGTCTTGGGGGCTGAAACAGTAGACATTTCCCCACAGTTCTGGAGGCTGGAGGTTAGGGATCGAGGTGTCTGCAGGGTTGGTTTCTTTTGAGGCCTCTCTCTTTGGCTTGTAGAGGGCCATCTTCTCCCTGTGTCTTCATGGGCTCCTTCCTCTGCCTGTATCTGGGTTCTAACCTCCTCTTATCAGAACAACGCCTGTCACTGGATTAGGGCTCACCCTAATGACATCATTTTAACTTGGAGACTATCTCCAGGTAGAGTGACATTCAGAGCACTGGGGGTTAAGACTTCAACATATAAGCTTTGTGTAGGAGGCGCAGTTCACCCCATAACACTCCCATTTGGCAGATGGGAAAGAGATGAGGGTCACATGGTTGACCTCTGACCATCGCCATGTGCTGCCAATACCCGGCTGTAGCCCCTCTGCCTGCCGGGCCCAAGGTGCCTGCAGGGGAGGTGGCCCAAGCCGTCACCGTCCCTCCAGCCTCCTGTGAAAGCCCAAGATGACCCAGCGGATCTACCCAGCTTGCTCCTGTCTTCTCACGGTGCCCTGCCGCCTGCAGTGGGTGTGGCCACTCTCAGAGACCTCGCTTTGGGCAGACGGAGGCCCGGAGGGTGGCCCTGGGATGCGCTCCTGCAGGGAACGCCCTCCCCTCCCGGCGTCTTCCTCGGCGACCCCCAGAGCCCTCCCTCCCGCCTCCGTGCGCGCTGCCTTCCCTCCGCCGGCGGGGCGGACGGCACCCTCCCTTTCTGCTCTTGATCGAGCCTCTCCTTGTTCTCTAATTGTGCTCTCTGGTGTGGTCTCATCATTCCAGCAACGTTGCCAGCTGTTTGAAAGCAGCCACCAGGTCCGTATTTTCACTCCTCGCAGCGCCTGCCTCGGGACTGCACCCGCGCGAGACGGCCAGGGAAAGCGGAGAGGCACCGAGAAGTGCGGAAATGCTTCCTTCAGCTCCTCACATCTGCTTTACAGAGTGAAGGCAAACCCTTCACTTTAGGAGAAGCCTCCAATCATTCTCTCCTGCTCTCTTCTGATCTCCCGTCTCCCCCCCGAAGGACTAGGATGTGAAGGGAGAGCGGGGCGCCTCCAGGCACCCGTCAGAAGGCCGCTGCCTCCTCCGCTGTTTCTCCGGCTCCTCTCCCCTCTTTCTGCTGTTTCCCGTCCTTTCTGGTGCCCATGGCACACACCCTCACGAGCAGTCTGCATCCTTCCTCTTCCTCGTTCTTTCCGTGCACACACGCGTGCACACACACAACGCACACACATGTACACACACGTGCAAGTCCTTCTAGAGTAGACCCGCGCTGGAAGGGGGCCTGAAAGGGCCAGATGTTTTGCCGCTTTGAATTCGGGATTCTGTGTCCCACCAGAAGGGTGGTGTCACCTGCGTTTCCCAATCCCACCCCACTGCCTCCTGCCAATTTTTATGTTGTTGGTGTCCTCCAAGTGCCTTCAGTGACGTTTCACGAAAGAGGCCTCGGAAGCCCTCGTCAATGACAAGTGCCTTGAAAAATGCACTGTCTTGTGGAATAAGTAAGAAAGTTACGGCTCTATTTTCCTCCTGGGAATTTCAAATCTACATGTGTGTTTAAAGGCTCTGAGAAGTTCCGCAGTAAAGAACCTGTTCATCTTTACCAAAGTCAGCTTTTCCTATTTTGCATTACACTCCCTGCTTACCCTTCAAATCTCCCCCTGCAATCACCCCATGTACTAACCTGGGGATCGTTTAGACTCGGGGCTTGCAGGTAGGGCAGGGCCGACAGGGGCTGATGGAGGGAAGGAGGCAGCAGAAGAGATGCCGTCCCGGAATCTGCAGCACTGGTGCCAGGGCAGGCTGTCAGCCACCCCCAGGCGCTCGGATCCGCGTGTGACGCAGAAGACAGTCGGACCCTGGGCTGAGTCTCTTCGGGGTCGTGGAGTCACACAGGAACGGGGAGGAATGAAATGGCCTAAACAGCACCCGTGGCTGCGCTGCCGGAGGCCTGGCTGCCTTTCGTTCCCTTCTTGTCTTCTGGACATACACCCTTATCCACCAAGTGAAGGCCCTGAAATCTTAAAGCTCAGCCCACAGCTGAGGTCAACAGAGGCAAGGACAGGAGAGTCCCCAACGCAGCAGCCAGGGTGTGATGCCAGGAGACCCAGGAGCTTATGGCTTTGGTATTCTGTTCAGAAGGGCTGCCGGCACCCATACCAATCGACAGATATTCTGATGAAATTCCCCCCCATGGCCTCAGGGAAGAGCCTGGGAAGGAGGGAACAAGGGAAGCAGCTTGGCTTCTTCGGGGCTGATCGCGAGAGCGCAGAGCAGGTCGGCTGCTGCTCTCTTGAGAGACCCCCACTTCTTCCCAGCCCCAGCCTCGAGGGCACCCGAGTGGGGGCTGCTGGGATGGGCCTATTATAGATCTCAATCAGGGGCATTCCTGCCTCGGCCCGCACTTCTGGGCAGAGGCCATGCCCAGGGCATTCTGCTGTCACAGAAGGCATGGGGTATCTCATGGGACCGCCGTGCTGGCAGAGCAGGGATGGCATTGCTGAGGTGGAAAGGGTTGTAAGGAGTCCAGCCATGGATTTCCTGCTCTTTTCCAATCTAATAATTCATACAGAAGCCTGAACAGCATGCATGGCAAGCAAGCCCACAGGAGGTGCCGCAGAAGGGCTGAGGGAAGCCCCAGACTCCTCTGAGCGCCTGCTTTTCCTCTTGCGGTGTGTCGGGGTTGGGGAGTTCTGGAATCCATGCCAGCTGCAGATATTCCAGAAGTCTGATGATGGGAGACCGGGGAGGCAGGGTGCATGGCACACACACAACCTCAAACAGCCGGGCCGTCTCCTCTGCCTATGGCACCTGCTTCTCCATTTCCCACCGGAGCCCTGAGAGCTGCTTGTTCCCAAAGGCAGGAGAAGGGAGGTGGCAAAGGGCGTGTCTTTTCACTGTGGTAATGGCGAATGTGGGCCAACAGGGACTGGATGAGGATACGGTGGAAACGGCTGTGCCTGAGGGGCTTGACAAACTTAGGTTCAAATCCTGGCTCCACCACTTCCTGGTATTTGGCAGGTGATTCACTTCTAGAATTTCCATGTCTTCATCTGTAAAACTGGAGCATGGCACTTGCACTCATTTATTTAATGAACAATCTGAATATATGTAAATCCACACTAAAGTGTATTCTAGGTGCTAAAAGTAAAGCAGTGAACAAAACGTAAAGTCTTTCCTCTTAGGATTTTTATTTTGTTTTGTTTTTGAGACAGGGTCTTGCTCTGTGGTCTAGGCTGGAGAGCAGTAGTGCTACCATAGCTCACTGCAGCCTCTACTTCCCAGGCTCAATCAATCCTCCCGACTCAGCCTCCCAAGTAGCTGGGACTACAGGTGTGCCACCATGCCTGGCTAATTATTATTATTATTTGTAGAGTCTTCCTATGTTGCTTAGGCTGGTCTCCATCTCTTGGGCTCAAGTGATTCTCCCACCTTGGCCTCCCAAAGTATTGGGGTTACAAGGATGAGCCACCATACCCAGCCATAGCATGTTTATATTCTAATGTGAGAGTGTAAAAAACTCAATAAAATAAATACATGATGTATCAAGTGGTAATCATACTATGAAGAAACATAAAGCAGGAAAAGTGGATTGAGAGTGACAGTGATGTGTGTGTGTGTGCTCATGGGAAGGGGTGTATTTTTTAATTTTTTAAGAATGAGCAAGGAAGTTGTCTTTGATGGGTGATACTTGAACAGAAACTTGAAGAAAGTGAGGTTCCGTGTAGATGTGCTGGCACAGGCAAGAATAAGGTCAAAGGCGCAAAGTGAAAGAGCGCCTGGTGAGTTCGGAGAGCATGGAGAACACCAGTGTGAGGACAGGAGGTTTACGTCCTCTCAGATGCATGCATGGAAGTCCCAGTTCTCCAGGTGACAACATGAAGAGGCGGGGCTATCCCACTGGGAATGGGATTAGTGCCCTTATAAAGGAGACCCCAGAGAGATTCCTCGACCCTTCTGCCCTGCACAGTTACAGTGAAAAACCAGCCATCTATGAACCCAAAGGCAGACCCTCACCAGACACTGAATCTACAGAAACCTTGATCTTGGACTTCTTAGCCTCCAGAAATAAATTTCGTTTTGTTCGTATGCCACCCAGTCCATGGTATTCTGTTATAGCAACCAGAATAAATTAGGACACTGTATGTCTAGAGTAGTGGGAATGAAGAGAATTTACTTTCTTCGTGGAGAAGCAGAGAATAGAGAGATGTGTGTGTGTGCATGTGTGTGTGTGTGTGTGTGTATAGGGAGGTCAGGTCATGCAAGTCTTGCATAATTACTTTAAGGGAAATGGACAGTCATTGGAGGCTTTGAGCAGAGAAATAACATGGCTTGACATACATTTTAGAAGCATCACTCTGGCTGCTGGGTGGAAAGGAGATTTTAAGGCTGCTGTTGGACAAGGATGAAGACCTGTTTGGAGCCTGCTATGTCTTCAGGTGAGAGATGATGATAGCTTGGATCATGGAAGTAGTGATGGTGTTCAGAAATAATCAGGATCTGAAGATACTTGGCATTTAGAAACTATAAGACTTCCTGATGGATGGATGTGGGGTGTGTGCATTGTAAGACACAAAGAATGCCTTCAAGGCTTTGTTCTGAGTGGTTGGTAGAATGGTGTTGGCATGGACTAAACTGAAGAATCTGCTGGAAGGAGACTGTTTCTGTTGTAGCGAGGGCTGAGATCAAATGTTTGGCTTGAGGCATGTTAAGTTGCAGGTGCCTATTAGACATCCAAGTTGAGTAGGCAGGTGGATGTGAAAGTCTGAGCCTAGGGGAGAGGCTGGGGCTGGAATATAACGTTGGGAATCACCAATTTGTAGATAGTTTTTCAGATCTTAGGACTGCATGAGATCATAGGGAGTGCATGAGGATAGAGAAGAGAAAAGGTCCGTGGGATACTCCAGTGTCTAGAAGTCAGAAAAATGAGAAGGAACCAGCAGGGGAATCTGGAAAGCATGCTACAGACAGGCATGTAATAGCACAGAGCAGGAGCTCTGTTAAACCCAGCCACCGCCATCATCATAATCATCCCAATATTTATGGTTAGACTACTGGAAAAAAAAATAGTTTTAAGCAAAAATAGCAAGAGTGCAGGAGGATGTACCTCCCCCACATTTTTTTCTGTTTTCTTTCTCTTTCCTTTCTAGCTCCTGGTTACTCATGGTTTCAGACTTCCATCAACTTAATAAAAACAAAACAATAGAGTGAAGGCTGAAAAATTACCTATTGAGCACAATCTCCACTGTTTGGGTGATGGGTACACTGAAAACCCAGACTTCACCAGGAAGCAGTATATTCATGTAAAAACTCTGCACTAAATATATGTTAAAAAGAAAAGAAAACAGACAATAAAATAATTCTGAATATGTTAAAGCAGCCAGCTCATAACTCAATTCAACATATTCCAGCAAAGCTGAGGTCTTTGGGTAGTTGGTAGGGTGAGTAATAACTGAATGGGGTCACAATGAGGAGAGTCAGGAGGGCTGAACATGGCTTCCCTGGTGTGGCCACGGCTGAATCATTTCATGCCTCCCGTCCTTGAGGAGGGTGAGACCACCATTCAGATAGGAAGATGAATCATACTTCTCATATGGCATCTGCGCCATTTGCTTTTCTGATTTCCAAGGCATCTGGATCCTATTCTCAATTATCAATGTAAGATAATGGTTTTCTTGTTTTTCTTCAGAGAGTCTCACCGAGAATTGCTGCCCATTTAGTACCCACATGATGTGGTGAGAGAACTGCCATTTAGGGGTGACTGTCCAAGGTCCCACAACCATCCACCCCTGTAGACACTCTGAGACCTATGATCTTAGCAGACCAGCAGAAGGCAAATTTCTCGAAAGATATTCATTTATTTTCTTACATAATTACCTTCCTTGGATTGCATTTTAAGAATCATGCCCTTGGCTTTAATTAAACCAGTTAGAAACAGTCTTGCAAAGTTCACTGCTACATTTGCAGAACCGTGGTTGCAGACACCATCCTATATCATTCTGGAAAAGTTTTTTTTTTCCTTCCCACTTAACCAGTGTGCTAATGGAAAAGCCTTTTCCAAGTGTGTTTTGTGGAGTACAAATCTGCAGGATATTAATAAAAATTTCATTATGGGCCAGTCATGGTGGCTCCCGCCTGTAATCTCAGCACT
This sequence comes from Plecturocebus donacophilus, assembly GCA_004027715.1. NCBI lineage: Eukaryota > Metazoa > Chordata > Mammalia > Primates > Pitheciidae > Plecturocebus > Plecturocebus donacophilus. Next base: position 46,655 of record PVKP010006419.1, read on the forward strand.
TTGGGAAGCCGAGGTGGGTAGATCACCTGAGGTTGGGAGTTTGAGAACAGCCTGGCCAACACGGAAAAACCCCTTCTCTAAAATTTTGTAAAAATACAAAAAAAATTAGCTGGGTATGGAGGCAGACGCCTGTAATCCCAGCTATTGAGGAGGCTGAGGCAGGAGAATCACTTGTACCTGGGAGGCAGAGGTTGCAGTGAGCTGAGATTGCACCACTGCACTCCAGCCTGGACAATAAAAGTAAAACTCCATCTCACCAAACAAACAAACAAACAAACAAAATTTTATCATGGGGAAAGGTTAGAAAGTTTGAGGAAAAAAAAGGATGACTTTCCTGAAGGTTGTCTCAGAGGTTTCACTAACACAGCAAAAAAACAATGTGGGTCCTTGGGAAGAGGATACACTATGCATCATTTCCCATTCCATTTCATTGACCATAGAATCCTATTTTGAGCTGGATCTCTTGGGAGTGTGTTCCACACACTCAGCAGAAGAGCCTCTGGATGCTTCTGGCTCAGTCAGTTTAGCACCATGGGCTGGACATGAGAGATGCAGAGAGAAGGGGTACATAGGCACTTAACAGCCCGGAGCGCTGCAGGTGGCTCATCAGTGCACGGTGGTCTTTGGTGCTAGAGGTCCCAGGAAGCTATGCAGCATCCTGGCTGCATTAGATATTAACTTCTGCTATTTATGATGTCGGGGGTCCAATTTCAAATCTATCACTCAACACTGTTCTGCAAAAACAGTATACAAAGTTAAATATTAAAAAGAAATTTAATGCTGGGCAAGGAGTTTGGAATTAAGTTTGTGATATTAATGTTTCATGGTGGTGATGGGGTGTGACGCCAATTGTTACCTCAGCTTGCTACCTAGGAATAGCACTGAGCGGCTCCCTACCTTCTCCCTTGCAGGAGAAGTCTCCCCTTGTCACTTCCAAACACATATATTCCCTAAGTTTCCCATCATTCCCCATCTTCATTCTCTGAAGCTCTGAGGAAACCCCATAGGAAAAGCTTGCTTCTCCCCTTCACTGGGCAGATTGACCACCATAGGTGTGTGTGCAGGCTGCATGCCCTCCTATTGACACAAGATTAATTATTTAGAGGCTGGTGATTGCATCTTAAAGTGGGAATTGAAATGTGTTTTGCTAAAGTTTCTAAAGTGGGGAGGAAGAAGGCAGGAAGGTATAGATCAATGGGTGTGACAGCCTGATGGGCAGGGTGTAGCCTTCTTATTAAGGCTATGTCTTTAGCTAGGGAGGACAGCAAGAGTCACAAAATCGAAAGTACCCTTAAGAGAACCAAACTGGTCAGCTAGAGTGTTTCAGATGGGAGGGTTTTAGCTAGAGTCAGCTGTCCATGTAGTGAGATGTAAGGGAATGGTTTGTAAGTTCTCTAGCCCTAAATAGGGCTATGTATAATTTTGTCACTAGAACTAAATCACTGGTATGGCTTGGCTGTGTCCCCACCCAAACCTCATCTTGAATCATAATTCCCAAAACTCCCACATGTAGTGGGAGGAACCCGGTGGGAGGTGATTCAATAGGTCTCATGATAGTGAATAAGTCTCACGAGATCTGATGTCTTGGTAAGGGGAAACCCGTTTCACTTGCCTCTCATTCTCTCTCTTGCCACTGCCCTGTGATACGTGTCTTTCACCTTCTGCCATGACTGTGAGTCCTTCCCACCCATGTGGAACTGTAAGTCCAATAAACCTCTTTCTTTTGTACATTGCTCCATCTCGGGTATGTTCTTTATCAGCAGCGTGTAGACAAACCAATACAATCACTTTGACTCTTGGAGAGTTTTCTATATTCCAGAGGCCTTGGAAAGCCAGGCATGGTGGCTCGTCCTTATAATCCCAGAACTTTTGGAGGCCAAGGAAGGAGGATAGTTTGAGGACAGGAGTAGGAAATCAGCCTGGACAACACAGGGAGACTCCATTTTTACAAAACTATTTTTAAAATTAGCCAAGCATGGTAAATGCAGTCCCATGTTAAATAGAACTACATGCCTGTAGTCCCAACTAATCAGGAGGCGGAAGTGGGAGGATTGCTTGAGTCCAGGAGTTGGAGGCTGCAGTAAACTATGATTGCACACTGCACTGCAGCCTGTCTCAAAAAAAAAAAAAATTGAGCCCTTGGAAATTCCTGAGATTTCCTGCTATCAGCCAACACTGCAGCTGGAGTGGAAGTGAGGGTAATAAGGATAAAGAAACCATGCCTAGGGGGTCCCTGGTGGATGTACCTGAGGCCAAGGAAGTGAGAGTGTGTGTTTAAGAAAGATCTCCAGAGCCAGGATACCTATTGGTGGGGAAGTAGGGATCTTTAGGGGCTCACATACATCCCGCCCCTCTTATCATTTGGTGGTTTGAGAGATGAGTCAACATGAGTTCAGCTGTTGAGTCACAGTCTCAGTCTTACCCTACAAACTTAGGGTCAGGGAGAGAGAGAGGGATATGCTTTGATCCTGTGCAGAGCCCCTCTCTCCAGGTCTTGTCCCGGGAGGTTGAGTCTGTGTCTTCAAGGGGGACCTGCGGGGTAGTTCCCTAAACAGGCAACTGCGGCAGGCGAGACAGGGAGACAACATGATCCTCTCTGATGGAACCAGCACTGGAGAGGCTGCTACATTAGTCAGGGTGCCTCAGAGGAACAGAACCGATAGGAGTTCTATATCTGACATACAGGTGTATGTGTATATCATGCATATTTACGTGGATTTATGAGGGGCTGTAATGTGGGAATTGGCTGACATGATCATGGAAGCTGAGTAGTCCTGCAAATCTGTCATCCGCACGCTGAAAAGCCGGGGAAGCCAGCGCTGTAATTTAGTCTGAGACCAAAGATCTGAGAACCAGGTTGGCTACTGGCGTGCATTCCAGTCCAGGCTGGAGGTCTAAGAACTGGATTGGGTGGTCTGAGAATTGGATTGGACAGCAGGACTTTTAAGTCCTGGAGTCTACAGGCCAGAAACCAGGAGTGCGAACGTGCCAGAGAAGAGGAGATGGATGTTTCAGTTCATGAAGAGAAAGAGTAATCTGCCCTTCCCCTATCTTTTTGTTCTACAGGGCTCTCAAGGGATTGGATCTTCTTTACTCAACCTACTGATCCAAATGCTAATCTCATCCAGAAACACCCTCACAGACATACCCAGAAATAACATTTTACTGGCTATCTGGGCATCCCTCAGCCCAGTCAAGGTGACACATGAAATTAACCATGACATACAGGCAGGGAGAACTTCTGGGAGTCCTGTTGTGGGGTTCCATGAACTCCCTGGGTGCGAAGCAGACAGGGGCATCAGGACCCTGCAGTGAAGCTCGCCTTGGAAGCAGCGCCCTGCAGCCCCTCAAAGCACAGGCATCTTTCGAGAGGCTCAGGCTTCAGTGGCTGTGCTGTCTCTGTGTAGGCAGATGACTGGGGGACACAGAAGAGCCACAGTAGGCTGCAAGTGGGTGGTGAATGCCGGGCAGTGGCTCTGCTGGGGTGGAGAAGCCACCATAAGCTTGCGTGGAACCTGGAGAGGGTGGTCAATGGTGGGAGTGGCAGCTATTCAGGACTGCTCTGCTGAAGTTGGCTGCAGGGCAGATGCCACTTTTAGAGTTTTATTATAGCAGGGCAGTAAAGGAAATCCCATTTCAACATCGTCTTGGAGGCTCTTTCTGGAGAGAACAAATGTATGTGTGGCAGGGGAGATGGATGGAGTTAAGGAGAAGGTGAAATTGTCAAACTTGGTGAAGTGAGACATTTACAGAGCTTGCTTTGCACTGATCTGAGCTTTCTCAGGCCCCAGTAACAGCCTAAAGAACAAATGGTCCTACAAGGCTAATGGGGCTGTGTGGAAGGCAATAGCAAAAGATCCAGGCTGGGCGCAGTTGCTCATGCCTGTGATCCTAGTGCTTTGAGAGGCTGAGATGGAAGAACTGCTGGAGGCCAGGAGTTCAAGACCCACCTGGGCAATTGAGTGAGACTGCCATCTCTACCAAAAAAAGAAAAAGAAAAGAAAAGACATTTTTTAAAACCCGAAAAACAAAGGACTCAGGGAGACGAGAATGGGGCGCCAGAGTCATTGCATTCGTGGAGGCCCATCAAGACAGCAGGGAGCAGTCCACTACTGACAGCAGGCAGGCCCTGGAGAGAATCCAGGCATCCGTCTTTTCACACGCTCCTCCCTGGGCCAGTTCTTCTTGGTGGAGACCACAGAACTTCGCTCACAGCAGGTGCACAATCATTGCCCACAAAGCAGACAGGTTATTGAATACAGCTGAAAACGGCACAGAGGGGAAGAAGGGCACACGCAGAGACTTTCTGTCTTTGCAATTCTGTCCAAGGCTGTGCCCAAAGCCGCTGACATTGGCTTTATGTTATCCAAAGGGGCAAGCAAGTGACCCTACCCAACCTAGGGATCCTGAAATATTCAGAAGCCCTAATGTTTGTGTGAGGAGAGAGCTGAGCTTCTTTCCGATGGGAAATTCAATTATTCAGTAAGGCTAGAGCTCTCTGGGTGTCCAGAAATGCAGGGGCACACCAGGAGGCCAAGCTCCATGTTCCTCTGATTGGAGGCCACTTTGCTGCCAGGGGATGAGCCCAGGGGGTCCTGCCCTGCTTTGCTCCGTGGGTGTCCTGGGGCCTCTTCCCAGAGTGCTCATGCCCCTGACAAAACACGCAATTAAAGTGTGATGACAACCTATTTCTTGCTACAGAATGAATTTTGGATTCAAACTAGGGTTTGGTTTGAGGCAGGTGCCTGTCACAAGCACCCCTTTCAGCTGCCGTCAGGGTCTGGCACCAAGAGTTGTGTGAATTTCAGATGTCTTTTGTTCCAACAGAGCTTGTCGTTATCTGTATAATGTAAACAAAGGTGTACACAGGTATACCCTAGCTGGATCTTTCTCCTTCTCCGGGAAGTGTTTCCAGCAGCAGCAAGCTGGGGAGACAGACATTTTGTTATTCTGTGAGTCCTGTGGGAGTGGCTGTCACAACGAGTTAATCTGGCTGCCCCCCGCCCATGCAGAGCAATGCAATGGGGAATGCTCTGTCCGGCACGAGTGGCCGTGGGGAACGGCTGAGAGTCCTGCTGCATTCTACATGCCTCCTAAGGGAAGGGCTACTACAAAGACGAGCTCAAGTAGGGTTTTCAGTGGTGGAAATGTGGTTCAGCTCATTCATGCCTTCAAGAAGTATTTACCCTACTGTGTGCCAGGCATACTGGGCTGGCAAAATGTCTTCAAAGAGTATGTGGTTGTGTGGTGGCGTGTGCTTGTAGTCCCAGCTACTCAGGAGGCTGAGGCAGGAGAATCACTTGAACCTGGGAGGTGGAAGTTGCAGTGAGCTGAGATTGAGCCACTGTACTCCAGCCTGGACGACAGAGCGAGACTCTGTCCCTCCGCCCCCCAGAAAAGAGTCTGTGGTTGTAGGAAGGAAGCAGCTGCATACATTGTTTCAAAGCATCACGAAAAATACTAGAAAGGGACTGGACCCAGTGGCTCACGCCTGTAATCCCAGCACTTTGGGAGGCCCAGGTGGGCGGATCACGAGCTCATGAGTTCGACACCAGCCTGACCAACATGGTGAAACCCCGTTTCTACTAAAAATACAAAAATTAGCTGCGCATGGTGGCGCACACCTGTAATCCCATCTACTCAGGAGGCTGAGGCAGGAGAATCACTTGAACCTGGGAGACAGAGGTTGCAGTGAGCAGAGATCGTGCCACTGCACTCTAGGCTGAGTGACAGAGTGAGACTCTGTCTCAAAAAAAAAAAAAGAAAGAAAAATACTAGAAAGGAGTTGTGTCATTGTTCATTCATTCATTCATTCACTCATAACAACTAAAAGGGGTTTAACCCATAGTAGGTCCTGGATGCTCCAAACTTCGCCCACTGACTTTCAAGCCAGACCAAACTGCTTCCCAATGGAGAAAGGCATGGGCAAGGCAAAGGCGGAGGAACTGCAGAAAGAGGGATGAATTCCAACCACTGAGATCACGTTCGTGGCAGGCGGCTGTGTGGTTTGTGTTCATTCCTCCAGGGTCTCGGCAGCCTTTCTGGAGAACTGCTCCCTCTCCAGAAGTGTGAGGGCTGCCACCCTCCTCTCCTCTTACTGTGCCTCAGGGTCACCCAGAGGGCACCTTCACCAGCTATAGGGACTCTGCTTCTGTGCTGGGCTTTCAGGCCCGTCCCGGGAGGAGAGGGGCGCAGCTGTGCTCCATGACACGCAGCCTGATCCAGTCCCCAGGTGGAGGCAGGAGGAAGGTCATGTCTCTGAGACATCACACGTTTTGCAGAGTCCTTTAGTCCTAAAGTTCCAGCTCTGGTTCCGGGTGCGTTTCTAAACCCAGGGACCTGACAGTGCCCAGAGAGCCACTGTGATTAGATGGAGTAGCCACTGCCTCCAGCTTCAGGTCAGTTGCTGATGGGATGACATTTGCTAAGTGTCGAGGAAGCATCTGTCTTTCTTTCACGGAGAAAGGACTCCGCGTCATCCTCACCATAAGCGGAACAACATTAAGTGCTGAAAACGTCAGGCAGAACCTCCCTGGGGTCCTAAATTCCAGCATCCCCAAACATAGTGATGGACAAACAGGAAAAGCACGACAGGAAATTCACAATAAAGCCGGAGCTTATGCCCAACAAACAAGGAAAGATGGGCGACCGCACCAGCCATCAAGGAAATGCAAGTTATAAATATGTAAAGTTTTGCTCATCTTGTTGGTAGAAATTTAAAGAGAACCGTACTGCAGAGGATGTGGATGGATGGGTGTTCTCACCCCTCACCCACTGCTGCTGATGGGGATGTACATTGGTGCAAGCTTTCTGGAGGGTAATTTGGCAATTTGTGTATGAGCAGCCTTGAAGTGCTGATACACTTTGAGCCAGTAATTTTAATTTTAGGACTTTGTCCTAGGCAATAATCAAATTTATGTACAAGATTTATGTTTGAGAATATTCATCTCAGTCATTAGTGTAATGGAAAAAGAATTAGAAGCTATCCAAATGTCCCACATAGGGATTTGGTTAAATATCTGATGATACAACTAAAGAATGGAGAATAGTTTATTCATTAAACATGGTTTTCTCGAAGAATATTTAATGATGGAAGGAAACAGTGAAACAGCAGGGCACAAAATGCTGGATGAAGTATTTCGATTTTGTTAACATTTGATAATACAAGTACAGAAAAAATATTAAAATAACAACAGGGATATTATTACAGGGGCATTTTTTCCCTTTTTGTGTTTACAATAGTGCATCACATCTTCTCCCTGAGCCCCAGTTTACTGTTCTGTAAAATGGAACCCATCATGCCTATATCACATGATGCTGAGATGATCCACTTCAATATTTTTAAAGTACCCCACACAGTGACCAGCGCATTATAGTTCTCAGTGGATGGTTTGTGATATCATTATCCACAGTTGCCATTGAGGCACACCTAGTCCAGATATTGCTCATAACAATTACTAAAGTCATTCCTCCTCACTTTTTTTTTTTTTTGAGACCGAGTCTTCCTCTGTCACCCAGGCTGGAGTGCAGTGGTGTGATCTCGACTCACTGCAATCTCTGCCTTCTGGGTTCAAGTGATTCTCCTAACTCAGCCTCCAGAATAGCTGGGATTACAGGCACCCACCACCACACCTGGGTATTTTTTTTTTTTTTTTTTTGTATTTTTAATAGAGGCAGGGTTTTGCCATGTTGGCCAGGCTGGTCTTGATCTCCTGACCTCAAGTGATCCTCCCGTCCTGGCCTCCCAAAGTGCTGAGATTACAGGTGTGAAGCACTGCTCACGGTCTCCTCCCTACTTTTTACCAAGATAACAAAAAGATTAATTGAAAAAAAAAAAAAAACTAAGTTATTTTTACTAAAGTTCTAGTGTTAACCTTCTGGTTTTTTTTCAAGAATGGCTGAATTTTAAGCTTTGTGTCCTGTGTAGTAATCTCCACTGCTGCCCTGTTCAGAGTTCCCCCCATTCAAAATCCAGGCTCTGTTGGTCTTCAGTATCTCATTCCCCTACTTATCTCAGGTGATTCTATGTTGGGGTGATGCAAGCTATGTATTTACTAATTACAGAGACTTCCAGTCCCTGTGGTTAAAGTAGCTCACAGCTTGGTTTTAAGGAGTGTTACCTTCAATGACATTGAAATACTGGTTTGCCCTTAATGCTCTCTGCAAAATGTCTGTTGTTTGCCTCTTGATTTAGGCTTCCAGATCTCTCCTTTTTTCTCTTTCTTGGATCTTTCTGTTTGTGTCTGATCTGTTGCCCACATTCTCTTGAGGCTGAGATTTATATTCTGAGCATGAAGGTGGGAAAAATAACTTCTAACTCGGGTCAGAGTTGAAAAGGACCCCACCTGCACAAAATTTTAAAATGAGCAAAATACCTGTCTTTTGAGACACTATTAATTAGTCTTTGGCTGGCACAGCCTAGAGTTTTATTAGTTAACTAATTCATACCTATCATCTAAGAATTCCCTGCTAATGAGATCGTTCTGGAGCTCTGAACGGGTGCCCAGCACAGGTGGTAAGGCTGAGGTAACTGGCAGTCTGTCTTTTTTTACATACAGGTATGAGGGCATCTTCTTTTCCAAGTTATACATTCCCAGCCCATCTGACTCATTTAGAGGAAAAAACACTTTTACCTGCCAAAGTGATTAGAAAAGGGAACAACCTACAGAGAAGAGGGCTATGGTGGGGAGGCATTCTTTTATTTATCTAGATATGAGCCTGAGCTCCTGACTCTATAAGACACCCAGTCTTATAAAAGTGTTATGCAACAGATTCAATGAACAGCTCATGGCCAGAGGGCGGGCTCACCCAGGGTCTTTGCCCTTGATCACCCAAAGATGAGAAAGCCTGGGTTCTGGAAACAAGATGAGGCCAAGAGGAGCCTCCAGCATCACGATTGGAATTGCACAATTCCACTTGACTCCTACGAAAGTCCCAGACTCAAATGACTGGGAACATGCAAGCTGTGGGCTTATGCAGGCGAGGGTTTGTGGGCATGGGTGTGTGTTGCAGATGAGATGTGTCCTAGTGCCAGGCAGCTCTGGTCCAGTGAAGCTTGGGCTCCAAGTGAATGCTTTAGATTTCAGTAGCGACCCTTTCGATGACAGAACGAGGTGCCTCTCTAACCCTGTTTCTCCTCTCTGAAATGGGGATACCTACCAACTTCTTGCCTTCCAGGGATGCTGCAAAGGCTCTGGGAGCTAACAAATGTGGAATGCTTTAAAAATCAGTGGTACCCACAAGTGGCATTGTTACCCCTGGCAGAAACTTCTGCTTTCTTAATTCATTTGAGGAAAAACATCCAGCTTCTCTCTGATGCCATCTGCTAGGGAGGTGTTCAGCTGGAAAAGGATTATACAGCTTTTAGCATATAAATGATGTGCAATTTGTTCTGTTTATAAAATTACTTACTCTCAATGTAAGAAATTTAGAAAATACTGAAAAGGTAAAAAAAAGGAAACACATTTCATCCATAATCCCATCACATACAGGTAAGTGCTTTCAGCACTTTTGGGGCATTTGCTTATTTAGCTAGTTGGACAACTAGGTCAGTTAGAACCCCCTGACCTCATGGGAGCAGGTGCTCCCTTGTTTTGGGACTCACCCATTTGTGGTACCCAGGTACGAAACCTACTCCTGCATCTCTGACTCTGGCTTGCTTTCCCAGGTACAGAGTGAAGCTTAAGTTGACTCCATGGCTAGTTCAAGGGCCCTGCTTTCAAGACTGAAGGGTGACCACCTGCCCTTGTGAAATGTTACTAAATATCAGGACCTCCGGTTGGAAGGACTGCCGGGAGGGAGAAAGTCGTGTCAGGTGAAACGCATTGGCATTTCTAACACAACTGGCTACTCTACGCCCCTGGCAATGGCTTTAGTAACTTCAGTGATCCCTGAGATTGAACATCAGGACTATTAAATGCTAATTGAGTTGAAAAGCCTTCCCGAAATGCTCTAAAACTTTCAGACCGTAAAGAGTTCCTGACCGCATCTGGAGTTGTGCACTGGGGACCACTCGGGCAACACGCTCTTCCCACCTCTGCTCCTGTTCATCTTCCCCTTCTTGACACAGCACGATTGCTGTACACAAACAGGTGTTTTTCTAATGCATATTTGCTGTGGCTGCTGTATCAATGCTTTGGAGTGTGCTGTCTGCTCTCAAATGTGCTGGTGCCACAGCCATGAAGCCTGGACACTCTAATATATGCCTGGAGGTCCATCCACTGTGTTTTTTCAGAGATGCTGATTAGGCAATACTGCAGTTTGAAGTTTTCCTGGAGGGAACTTCACAGGAATTTCCCAGGATGGATGTGATTCTTTTCTTGTGGTCCAGAAGAAAGATTCTCTGTGAAGCTGTCATTGACATCTCCGCCCCTCCCCACTCTTTGTTCTTTTTATTTTATCTTGCTCCCCTCTCCCACTCCCAGGAGAAGATCAGAAGATTACATCCAAAGGTAAGATTGTTGGGGAATTGTGTTTTGTACTTGCCCTGAAAATAAACTGTCATTAAACAGGTGAGGAGGCAGAGAGCCAGGCGTTGGTCAAGTTATCTGTCTTGCTGCCAGAACCCAGTCATGAGTCCAACACCTTCATCACCCTATCACACTGTGAGATGGAGCAAGGACCTCCTCCCTGCGCGTTAAGGACCTGTGCCCCCCACCCAAAGCATGGAAATAAAGAAAAATCTTGAGTTCCTTCAAGGGAAATTCAAGGCACACAGCTAGCCTTGAGAAGTAAATCAGCAACTTGATAAGCAAGAAGCTAATGGTAGCCTAAGGCAACAGCCGAGGAAGTGGAAACTAAAGATAACATCTAAGCATATGTCCCTGGGCTGTTTTTCAGAAACCTGAACCTCCTTCTCAATGGATTCGCTGATACAGAGCTCAGATAAGGAGAAACTGAGGACTGAACTCTGATGCTGTTCTGTATTCTAAGTTTCTTCCTAAGGGGCCTAGAGGAGGCCACACCCAGGAACTAGAGCTAACATTCCCCCCTAACCCCAGCTGATCCCAAACTTTTAGACAAAAGTTTGACTCCTTAACCAATTGTAAACCAGAAAAGCTTTGAATCCAGCTATGACCACATATGAAAGCTTTGAGGTCTGTTTTTGGGTCAAAGCAATGTATAGCCTCCAAGTACCGATCTATGACTATGCCTGTACTTCCTCCCTGCTTTTAAAAGCCCTTACCTGTAACCCTCTGCGAGTTCAAGTCTTAAGCCTGAGCTGCCCGAGTCCCCTTGCTTGGTGCCCTGGAATAAATGCCTCGCTTTCTCTCCCAGCAGTCCCAGGGTCAGCGTTTGGCTTTGCTGCACTAGGCCAGTGGGCCCAGTTTGGTTCAATAACAATCAGCACCTCCTCTAAAGAAAGCCCATGCCTATTTTGAAAATGAGAAGCCAGGCATTGAGACCATCTTAGCTGAGAGAGCAGGAAGAGACGATGCCCCTGTTGCTCTCCCTGTACCCCCTCATCTTGCAGGCTACACCTGGTTTCTTCTCAGCACATTGCACAGGGTCCATTCCTGTAGCATCCCTGAAATGCCACCAGACATCTGCATCTGTGTGTCTTGACAGTCACGGAAAAAATGAATGACAATACGAACCAAGGGCTGATGACATAAAGGGGACCTTGCCATAGGGTGACAACATTTGCTGAGCTTTTAGCCAGTTACTGTGTGAATGCTTTATATGTGTTCACTCACTTCACCCTTCCAATAACACTGTAAGGTAGGACCTATTGAAATGCCCAAATTACTGAATGGGAACAAAGGTGCGGGGTGGTCAAGTGTAAAATCTTGTGATTTCACTCCCTACACTAATATACATTATGTAATAGATAATTTATAATACACATTGTCTGGGTGCGGTGGCTCACACCTGTAATTCCAGCACTTTGGGAGGCCAAGGCAGGCGGATCACTTGAGATTAGGAGCTCGAGAACAGCCTGGCTAACATGGTGAAACCCTGTCTCTAATAAAAATACAAAAATTAGCTGGGTGTGGTGGCGGGTACCTGTACTCCCAGCTACTTAGGAGGCTGAGGCATGAGAATCGCTTGAACCCGGGAGGCAAAGGTTGCAGTGAGCCGAGATCATGGCACTGCGCTCCAGCCTGGGCAACAGAGTGAGACCTCATCTCAAAAAATAAAAACAAAAACAAACAACAAAAATATATTATGCATATTATACTATGTTTTATATTATATTATTACATATATTATATATTTTATGTATTTCTTATAATCTTTACAAAACCCTTGTAAGGTAGCTGTTATTACTCTTATTTTACGGATACAAAATAGAGAGTCTAACAGCTTGAGAAATTTATACAATGTCACTACATCTACTAACAAATCATTGAACGGGAATTTGAAACCAAGTAACATCTTTTTTCCCCCACAAAAGTCTGTGCTTTGTTCATGCCCCACCAAGACATATTTTGGTCATGACTTAAGTTACTCCCCCAAGCTGGTCACTAAAGCAGATGATAAGGTGCTAATGCTTTTCCAGAAATCACCAAAAGACAGAATCAGGCGGGGATCGTATAAAAGGGTTGAGGAGTTGGGTAATGCGTATTGGCTAAATAGCTCCCTGGAAAGCAGAGCCACCTTTCAGAGATATCTCTGGGGAGCAGTGTGCCTGGGTACACAAGAAAAGCTCATCCTGGGCTCCAGGTGCCTTTCAGAAAAGCAGAGCAGAGGACTGTTCTGCAAATCACTGGTTAACAGCAAATGGAACGGTCTTTCCTGAGCACTGTCTTGTCTTTTTAAAAAATCATATGAGAGGAAACCACATTATACCTCCAGCATAGCCATAACGGTTATCACATTTTGGTTAGGCATAGCTTGGACCAGAAAGAATACTGGCTTTTAGAAAACAGAAAATGGTCTAAATTGGGATGCATATAAATACAAGCTTTGAGAACTAAAAAAGGAACACACAAATAAAATCTGTATCATAAACTTGGCTTTGAAAGAAAGGTTGGTAAGGGAACCATTTTATTTAAATGAAGAGGAAGCTTCAAGCAATAGTATGCAGCTGGTAATCCCCAATTTGTTTGCCAATGTTGAAGCAAGTTAATAAAGTGACCTTAGGGAAAGATCAGAGTGATGTTTTATAGAATTCTGGAGCTAAAAGGGACCTTGGAGAGCATTTGGTCCAAAGATCTCATTATAAAAGTGCAGGAACTGAGGCCTGGAGAGAAGGGGAGAACTCCCTATGCTGGCAGAGATACAGTTGTTACGCACAAAACCCATTAAATATATTTTTAAATTTGTAAGTTTTAAGGGTTACAAGTGCAATTTTGTTACATGGATCTATTACCCTAGATGTGAAGTCTGGGCTTTCAGGGTAACCATCACCAGAATAATGTACATCGTACTTATTAGGTAATCTCCCATCTCCACGTCCCTCTCACCACCCTACCCTTCTGAGTCACCAGTGTCTATCATTCCACATTCTGTGCCCGTGTGTACACATCATTTAGCTACTTCTTATTAGTGAGAACATATGGGATTTGACTTTCTGTTTCTGAGCTGTTCACTTACAATAATGGCCTCCAGTTACATTCATGCTACTACAAAAGGCAACCAGTCAGAATGGCTGTTACTAAAAAGACCAAACATAACAGATGTTGGTGAGGAAGTGGAGAAAAGGAAACGCTTATACACTGTTGGTGGGAATGTAAATTAGCCCAACCCCCATGGAAAACATTATGGAGATTTCTCAAGGAACTAAAAGTAGAACTACCATTCGACCCAGCAATCCCACTACTGGGTATCTACCCAGAGGAAAAGAAGTCATTCTATTAAAATGATACCTGCACCTCCAGGCTTATTGAAGCATTATTCACAACAGTAAAGTCATGGAATTGACTTAAGTATTCATCAAAGGATGATCGGATGAAGAAAATGTAGTATGTATACACAACAGGACACTATTCCATCATAAAAAGATTAAAATCATGTCTTTTTCAGTAAATATTATTTTTGAGTAGTTGTGTGGGTGGGTGGATGAGAAAACCGAAAAGGTGGACATTGCTTTTCTAGTTTATGGCCATTCCTCTGTAATACTACTTGACTTCAAAACCTTGCTTTCTTCTTATGTTGAACACTTTTTTTTGAGACAGAGTCTCACTGTTGCCAGGCTGGAGTGCAGTGGCGTGATCTCGGCTCACAGCAACCTCAGCCTCCCTGGTTCGAGACTCTCCTGCCTCAGCCTCCCAAGTAGCTGCAACTACAGGCGTGCGCCACCATGCCCAGCTTTTTTGTATTTTTAGTAGAGATGGGGTTTCATTATGTTGGCCAGGCTGGTCTGAATCTCTTGACCTCATGACCCGCCTGTCTCGGCCTCCCAAAGTGCCAAGATTATAGGTGTGAGCCACTGTGCCTGACCTGAACACTCTTTTTGTGATTAGTTGTAAACAGTAAAGTCTCATTAAAGAAAAGAATAAAGCCAAGCACTTTAACATTATTTTATTTATTTATTTTTCAGACAGGGTCTTGCTCTGCTGCCCAAACTGGAGTGCAGTAGTGTGATATTGGCTCATTGCAACCTCCACCTCTTGGACTCAAGCGATTTTCCCACCTCAGCCTCCTGAGTAGCTGGGACCACAGGCATGCATCAGCATACCCAGCTAAATTTTATATTTTTATAGAGACAGGGTCTCACTGTCTTCCCCAGGCTGGTCTCGAACCCCCGAACTCAAGTGATCCTCCTGCCTCAGCCTCCCAAAGTGTTGGGATTACAGGCATGAGCCACTGTGCCCAGTGTTTTGTTTTTTAAAACCGTATGTACAGATGATACGAAATCAGAAAGTTACAAAAGCTCTAGACTTAGGAAAGCATCTGGATTTCACCGTGGCTCCGGCTGGGCAGCACCCCTTCCTGGTGAGGCTCACCCTCTGCTTTTGAGCCCCACGTGTCCTTCCAGGATATTCCAGGAATGCACAAGCACATTTGCAAATGCACACTGCTCTTTCTCTTTCTGTTCTTAGCAGCTGTTAACACCCTATTCGCAGCGTTCTTCATCTTGCTTTTATTATTTAGCATGCACCCTGGGGACTGTGGACATGGCAGGCCCTACTGAGTTGCTTCTTTCTTCTTAAATGGCTGCATAGTCTTGCATTGTCTGAAAGTACTGTAATTTATTTAATACATTTGGGTCATGTCCTCTTTTTTTTTTGCTATTTCAAACAATGCTGTGATAAATATCTTTGTACATACATCATTTCACACATGTGGGAATATAACTGTGGTATAAATTCCTAGAAATGAAATTATGGGGACAAAGGGGACATGTCTTACATTTTCTCGATATTGCCAACTTCCTATGCCCCTAGCAAAAAAATAGATGGCCTGTTTACTCACATTACAGCCAACACTCAGCATTACCAAGCTGTTTATTTTTTTAAATGTTTAGGCTAAGTGAAATGGTGATGGGTGAAAAATATTGACTGTATTTTTTTAACTCTGAATTTGGAGGTAGGTTGAGCATTCTTTTATATGTTTAAGAGTTTTCACAGGAATAAGTATTCTTGGTTTTGCTCATTTTCCTACTTGCTACAGGTCTTTTCCCTTACTAATTTATAAGAAATCTTTATAAATCAAATAAATTAGCTGTTTATCTGCTCTATTATGTGCAAATATTTTCTCTATTTTGATACTTGTCTTCTGATCCCCCACCCCATTACTTTGCAGACATTTTTTTTACTGTTGTGATCAAATATGTGGACCTTTCTCTTTGTGTTTGGATTTTGGGTCATACTTAGACATTCCCCATTGAAAACTATAATATGAAATCTTATAGTATACTTTGAGTACTTTTAATAGTTCCATTATTGTATTCAAATTTTTGATACATCTAAACTTTATTTTATGTAAAATATGCACTAAAGAATATAGCTTTATTTGTGCAGATGTTTACCCAGCTGTTTCAATATTATTTACAAAATAATCCACATTTACTCATTTGAAATGCTATCTTTATCACATGAATTTCAGTCTACTTTTGCCTTTTCTATGTGAAGCCATTAATTGGTCTGTTTAGTCAAGAAACACTACATTATTTTAGTTCCTATGGCTTACAACATATTTTAATAGTTGTTGGGCTTCTACTTTAAAAAAATTTCTCACTCTTCTTGCTTATTTTTTTTATTATGAAAAATAGGATCAGTTTGTCACTTTGTCCCTCTTCCTCACCAAACACTGTGGGTTACATTATTTTTAAGATTAATTTAGGGATAATTGACATCTTTATGATGCTGTATATTTCTCTTCAAGAACATGCCACTCATTTTATTCATTAAATTATTCCTTTATGTCTGTCAATTGCATTTTAAAGTTTTAATCATATAGATGTTACACATTTTAAATATATTTTCTAGGTATTTTACTTTATTGTTATTATGCTTTCATTATATCTCCCAAACAATTTCTATTTTTATTTATATAAAAATTATTTAGTTTGATACATTAATTATACACCCAGAGGTCTTTATCAATTTTCTTTTTTGTACTCTTTGTAACGATTTTCATATGCTTTCCAAGTATACAATAGTATTACGTGCAGATAATAATAGTTGTACTTCTTTTCTCCCCAAATCCATACCTCTTTTTTCTTTCATATAATTATATAGGCTAGTGTCTCCAGAACAATGTTAAATAAAAATGGTTGTAATAGATACACCTCTTTTGTTTCTAATGTGAATGAGAATAGTTGCATATTTCTACATTTATCTGGCTTTTGTGGTGATCTCTATACATGGATACATGCAAATACATGTATATAAGTTATATATTTTTTTATTTTTTATTTTTTGAGACAGAGTTTCACTCTGTTTCCCAGGCTAGAGTACAGTGGCATGATCTTGGCTCACTGCAATCTCTGCCTCCCAGGTTCAAGCAATTCCCTGCCTCAGCCTCTCCATAACTGGGATTACAGGAGCCTGCCACCACGTACAGCTAATTTTTGTATTTTTAGTAGAGATAGGGTTTCACCATCTTGGCCAGGCTGGTCTTGAACTCCTGACCTGGTGATCCACCCACCTCTGCCTCCTGAAGTGCTGAGATTACAGGTGTGAGTCACCGAGCCCAGACAAGTTTTACATTTTTTATTAAGTAACCATTTATTCCTAGATCATTAAAAATGTTTATCAAGAAAAATTGCTGGTTGGTGGTTGGAGAAATGTTGGTTAAAGTGTATAAAATTTCAGTTAGGAGGAATAAGTTCAAGAGCTCTATTGTGCAACTATATGACTATAGTTAATAATGATGTATTGAATACTTGAAAGTCACTAGGGGAGTAGATAAGTAAGTGTTCTCATGACAAAAAAATACTTTCATGAGGGAATACATATGCTAATTAGCTCAATTTAGCCATTCCATAATGTATGCATATTTTAAAACATCATACATTTCAGGTTATTTCCATTTTATTGTTGCTTATGTTGAATAATTGTTCTTCTCTCTTTTACTTGATTGGGTGAGTTAGCAATTTATTAATTTCAGTGTTTGCTTTAGTTAGAGTCATAATTTAGAAATTAATTCTTTCAGTTTTAGTTTCCAAATTTATGAATTTCTGGTATTATTTTAATTAAACATTAATTTACTCTAGGTATATTTTGTTGTTTTTAATTTGTGGTATGTTTATTTTTATTCTATTTTAATTATTAATAAAAGTATTCAAGGCATTCTTATTAATGTAGTCTTAAGGAATTTTCTTCAAAACACTAGTTGTATCAAATAGTTTCTATCACATAGCATATTCATAGTTAAAAACCATTGAGTATCCTGACTATTGAAGTCAGTATCCTGATCTTAAAGATTCTTCAGTAGAAAAGTAACTTATAAACTTATTTGAAAGAATTTTTGACTCTAATATTTGGGAGAATAAAATCTGGTCAGATTAACATGAGTTCAGTAAGTGTTAAAAGAACTGAGTGGTGTTTATTGTTTAATTTCCTCAATACAGTGTTTCTGAATGGTTTCTTTTAAATTTATGTTCACGTTTAAAAGGATTGACAATTTTTTCACGAAATAAT
This sequence comes from Plecturocebus donacophilus, assembly GCA_004027715.1. Taxonomy (NCBI): domain Eukaryota; kingdom Metazoa; phylum Chordata; class Mammalia; order Primates; family Pitheciidae; genus Plecturocebus; species Plecturocebus donacophilus. The sequence goes on from PVKP010006419.1 coordinate 64,687, forward strand.
ATAACAAAAAATTACTATCATCTTTGGTCTCCAAAACTCTTTTCAAGTAATAATCTTAAAAGAACTATTTTAGGCCAGGCACAGTGGCTCACGCCTGTAATCCCAGCACTTTGGGAGGCCAAGGTGGCTGGATCACCTGAGGTCAGGAGTTCGAGACCAGCCTGGCTAACATGGCATCTCTACTAAAAAAAATAAATAAATAAAAATAAATTAGCTGGATGTGGTGGTAGGCATCTGTAATCCCAACTACTCAGGAGGCTGAGGCAGGGGAATCATTTAAACCCCGGAAGCGGAGGCTGCAGTGAGCCGAGATCACACCACTGCACTCCAGCCTGGGTGACAGAGTGAGACTCCATCTCCAAAAACAAAAAAAAGAAAAGAGAAACTATTTTAAAATTCATAAGGAAAAAACCATAATACACTTTGTAGCAATGTACTTCAGAAGAGTTCACCTGAAAAGTAGTGAATGGTTTGGCACTGTTTGATATATAAATTAACAAGAAGTAATGTATTACTCTCAGGTAACATTATTCAAACTCTGAGTACATTTATTAAGAACTATTGTATGTCTAGTACTGTGTTGATGAATTTAGCTACATTACTGATGTAATAACCCTCCTAATAGTGTTTTAAGATGAGTGCTGATTACCTTTTAAAGTCATGGAAGTTGAAGCTCAAAGCAGCTCTGGGTAGAAAAGGACATAGGTGAGAATTAACACCAGATCTGCTGACTCCTGATCCAGCTCTGGCCAGATGAAAAAGAATGAGCCAAATATCGGTGCACTAGTCTTTTCTTCCATCCTGCTATGCCATGAAAATGGCAAGTATGTCAGACAGACAGAAATGCCGTTCTTCCCAGAAGCATTTATGAGCACTGCTTTCTATAGGACCTTCCTCCCACAAGATCTCCTAGTGGAAGAGATCTCTCTGCCTCCAGAGTGTATCTGCTCCTGTGACAAGGAGGGACAGGCTGTAGGACTTGTGATGGCAGAGCCAGCATGCCAGGAACAGGAGGCGGAGTTCGAGGAGAAGTGTGCAGACCGGGCTTCTGGAAGGAGCTCTAAAGACTGAAGATACAGTTGGATCCTCTGAAAGGCAGGACTGTGGCAGGCAGGAGGGGAGGCCGCCAATACTGTAGGATACCATCTATTGCAACTTACAAATAGGCGTATGTCCTGTGCTTTATTTGAATGTTCAAATGTTGAAAATTAGTGAACTTAATGACAACAACAGTGACAAGAAAAAGGAGAGGCAAAATAAAAGGAGAGAAAAGAAAGATAGTTTACAGAAACCACAAACAATCACAGTTTGGAAGGCAAAAGATATTGGAATCTCATCCTTTCCATTTCTTCATCTTCATGGAGAATTACACTCAAACTATTCTAATGAGGCGAGAGAACACGGCCATGGACTAAATTGTGTCCCTCCCCTACCCAAATTTATGTTTGAAGTCCGAACTTGCCCACCTAAGTGACTACCTTTGGAAATAGGGCCTTTCTGGAAGTAGTTAAGGTTACATGAGGCCATAAGGGGAGGGTCCACCCTGATTCAACAGGATTCATGTCCTTATAGGAAGAAATGCCAACTAATCAAAAGGATTAGTGTCCTTATATGAAGAGACACCAGAGAGCTTCCTCTCTCTCAGCCAGAAAACAGCCATGTGCGAGCTGAGAAAAGAACCCTCACTAGAACCTGACCCCGACAGACCTTGATCTAGGACCTTCAGCCTCCAGAGCTGAGCAAAAATCAGTTTCCTTTGTTTAAACCACTCTGTCTGCACTCAGTGGGTGGTATTTGTAATGGTAGCTCACATGTTTTAGAAGTTCTTCTCTAAAACTAGAGCTCTTCGCTAATCTTTCATAAAAACCAGTGGCCTTAGTAGTGATCAGAAATAAACAAGCAGCAATGAGGTGAGGCTCATCTCCCAGAGCAACTCATATCAAATCATTTAGCAGGTTTTTGTTCATGACATGCATTCCCACCATCCTGAGGTAGTTGCAGCCTAGGTTAGGGACCCCTCAACATTTGGCGAAGATGTTTGAGCAGATAAATCCGAAAAGTTGAGGGTAGCTTTGTGTAGAGTTGCTTGTGTGTATAGAAACTTACAAAGATGTGATGTTTAGGAGACATTCCTAGTCTTTAAATGCGAAGTCAAGAAAGATAATCCTTCCTGCAAACATACTTGGAAATGAAAGGTCATGCTACATGGGCCAAGGTTTAAGTCAATGATGCAATTCATTCATTCATTCATTTATTCTTCAACAAATATTAATATTTACGGAGCCCTGTGTGCATCAGGCCCTCCCGCCACCTCAGGAAGCTGCTCGTTAGATTCTCCCACTTACATCCTCATACCTCTTTTTCTTTTTTTTGAGGCTGATCTTAAACTCCTGACCTCAGGCAATCTGTCTGCCTCAGCCTCCCAAAGTGCTGGGATTACAGGCGTGAGTCACCATGCCCAGCCCCTCATACCTCTTGAACAGCACTTTTTGCGATCTTGGGACTCAGGACGTTCTATTGGTCAGGGCTCTTATATGAACTTTTGTTTATCTACCACACAAGACCTTCAGTGTCAGGATGAAGAGTCTAGACATATTATCCAAACCTAGTCTCCAAGAAGATCTGCAATTATCAGAAAATATTTTCTTAACCAGTGAGGATGGTGAATTCCAGATAGGACTTTCTGTGCAGCTGACTATAAACTTTAATAAAACTTCCACTCACGAATCCACATTTGTGCTCTTATTCCTGCAGACCAGGTCATTCCACTGTGCCCATTACAAGGGCAGAAGTACCATATTTTCTTATACAAATGCCACTCTCAGTGGCACCAAGAAGGAAGAATCATGAAAAGAACACTGGTTCCTAGATGCTGTAAATCACAGAAGCCTACAGTACCTCGGAAGTTGAAAAAAAAAGATTCAAGGCCAGCCCTACGCACAGCAGTGGCATTGCTCTAAATAAGTTGGCAGCTTCGTCCTTTTCCAGTCCTTCAGTGTCTCGGGCTGTGGAGACTTTCTTAAGGAGCTTGTGTCGATTTCAAAGCTTTCCTCTGGAAGCCTAAGCCCTTCTTAACAGTTCTTTAATAGCTAAAAAGCAGAGTTGGATTCTGAAATTCCATCACTCAGACATTTTGTAAACCTGATGTAAAGAGGATTTAAGCTGAAATGTTGGCACCATCATTCTTTTCTTTCAAATCTGTTACTTCCTTGATCCTTGACCCCCTCAGACAACCCACCCTGATTAGAAATGGGAGTAATTCTAATGAATTTCAGCACTAAGGAATCATTTGCTGAAGTTACCTGAGAATAATCTCCCCACAATCCAACTCCTGAGAAAAATCAGTAATGTGTGCTGTAGTCATTATGCGATGACTTTATGTCACACTGGTCTCATAAATATCTTTTAGCCTAGAATCTTTTAAAAAAATTAAGTATTTGCTGTTCTGTCTTTCCCCGCCTAGGAAATCTAGGTGAAGAGGTGGCATTGCATACTCTCCAGTAAGATTAGAGATGAGATTGTCATGTCCCCTTTCTTCTCACTGGCTCCATAATCAGCATAGGCTGATCTGTAAGAGAAAGAATTTACCTTTAGGAATATCTCTCATGAGGGTCTAACGTGGGAAATTGAAAAGGAAAGTTGGAAGTATGATGAAGGGAAGAAAGGTGAGGGAATCTCCAGGGGATATGGAAGCCTGGCCTGCAGGAACACTCTGATAGCATTCCAACCGAGGAGAGGGGCTTCCTGTTTCCTAAGATCTGAAGAGGAGCTGGCACTGCCTTCCAGTCTAGGATCCAAGATCACTTCTTTGTAGCCAGCCCATCTGTCATCTGCCGCAGCTTAAAACCCAACCCCCTGCCCTGGTCTCTAGGGCAATTGGTGATAATTGGGCATTTTCTACCCTTTACACGTGCGAAGAGACCTTGTTTAAAACAGCCCCTCCTTCCCCTTTTTAGAATGATAAAGTGAAAAACAAAAAGTGTCTGTGATTCAGACCTATAATCCCAGCACTTTGGGAGACGAAGGTGGGTGGATTCCCCTGAGCCCAAGAGTTCAAAACTACCCTGGTCAAAATAGCAAGATCACATCTCTACAAAAAAATTTAAAAAGCGGAGTATGGTGGCCTGCACCTGTAGTCACAGCTACTTGGGAGGCTGAGATTGGGGATCCCTTGAGCCTGGGAGGTCCAGCCTGGGCCGCACAGTGAAACCTCATTTCTTGAAAGAAGTATCTGGTCACTTAACGAACTAGGTGTTGAAATAGAAGCATCTCTCGTTAAGGAGAAGAAAATAGTTTTTTTTTTTTTTTTTTTGTGAAGAGAGAGAAGTGTGGGGGAGGGGATCCTATCTGAATCTTATCAGTTCCCGTTTAGAAGGGCCATTCAAAGCCTTTGGCAAAGACATAGGATAAAAGGCTCAGCACTTTACCAGCAAACCGGGAGGGGAAATGGTGGGGAGAAACCACTGGAAGCTGCAGTTCTGGGAGATGTTACAGAGGAAACCGCCCTGTCTTCCTGGCTTCTGGGGAATAGCTTGGAAGAGATGGTTCACGTGTTGGGGAGTGGTCCTAAGCAGGCCTGAATCAGTGGAGTAAGAATGTTTCTCTGAGTCTGAACCAAACTAAACATTCAGATAACCAAAGCCCGTGATTGGGACGTGCAGTTAAATGTGCAGGTTTGTTACATAGGTATACATGTGCCATGCCGGTTTGCTGAACCTATCGACCCGACATCTAGGTTTTAAGCCCTGCATGCATTAGGTATTTGTCCCAAGCATTTTGTATTTTTTAACCTTTGAAATAAATAGATGATTGAAGTAGCTTCTATTGCACCTACGTTCTATTGAAGGCAACTGTTGTATAGTAAACTCTTGCAGAGAGAGTTATTCTTGAGATCTATCTTTTCTAAACGTGTGATCCTGTCTAGAAGAGAGTATACATTAGCATACTTTCATTTTTCCTTAATAATTTCTGGTATCACCATAATGCCAACTATTTACTGCGGCTGTGCACGGTGATTGGAAAAAGCCACAGTTCATCACTGGTCAGAGAAGACGCCTAGTATGAGACGATCCTGAACACGCAGAGGGCAGCGGATTCTTCAAAAATGCTGGCTTGCTGTGTCCATCAGTCGACCCTCCGTCTTAACAGTGGCCACCTCTGCTGAGCGTCTGGGAGTTCCTTCCCTTTCTTGTCTTCCACTTCAATTTATTTCTCACCTCCCTTCAGTTTTTCTACCTCAACTTCCCTGCCCCCAGGACTCCTTCTTTATTTCAAAGGGGGCAAATACACCTGCGCTGCCACACAGAGAGAAAGTGCTTCCCCCAGATACAGCTTCACAGCAGACCAGGGTCTCCTGCTTGTGTTTGTCAGTAATCCTTTCCCGGGTAACGTACATGCAATCTACGCTGAAGCACCACCGCCAGGCCTTACCAAGGCTCCTTCCTTGCTGGACGAAGAGTAATGGAATAGAGTTGAGGGAAAATGAGGTCCTGCCACCATCTAGATGCTGTTGGCACTTCGCTTTCAGCAGATGCTGAGTGGGGCTTGTGTGTCCCAAAGGTGGGATACTTCACTCTCTCCTGAATGCTTTAAACAGACCTGAGCGACTTCTGGGCTAGTTGTTACCTGAGCGTCCTTCCTGTTGTTGAAGTGGTCAGTTTTCTCCAGCTGTGAACAGAGCAGATCTGCCCATTTTCTCACCAACTTTCCAATGCTGGGATTTCTACGTGTTTGTCTAGCAGAATTCTAACTGCTGTGGGCATTGTTGTGGATTGCAGGGGTGGGGCGTGGGGGTGGTTCCTATGGAAACAATAATGAAAATACAAACAAGAATGTGATTGATTTTAAATTGTGTGGTGCAGGGTATGATCGAAAGGGCTGGGCAGACAGGAGTAGTGATGGAAGGGAGATGTGGGCTGGGCCTTCAAAACTGCAATCTCATACAAGAAGGCAGGGTGAGAGGAAGAAACTGAGGCAGCCATGGGAAGGTCAGGAGGTCAGGATATTCAGATTCACGGGAAGGCTGTGACAAAATTGGTGTACATGAAGATGACAATGGAATAAGGTTAGGCAGATATGATGGGGCTAGATCTCACCCACCTCTGGAAGCCAGGCAGAGGGCAAACTAGGGGCTTTAGGCTTGGGCTGTTTAAACCCCAGCCTCCTTCAATAGGGAATGTATTTCCAGACAGTCAGTGCTACACAAATATTTGGGGAAAATCTACTGATTGATTGATTGAGAAAGAGTCTCACTCTGTTGCCCAGGCTGGAGTACAGTGGTGCAGTCTCGGCTGGTCAATTCAGGTCTGGGTATTAACTGAGTCAAAATATAGGGAAATGGAATGCAGGGGACTACAGACTGATCAAAGCAGGCAGCAGTGAAGAATATGAGTGGTGTGTCCACACAGGTGTGTGCCTGCACACACATTTGCATAAGGAAGGGGCTGGAAGGGTCTGCATCACAAAAACATGGAATTGTTTTTTTTTTTTTTTGGTTGGAGTCTTGCTCTGTGGCCCAGGCTAGAGTGCAGTGAAGTGATCTCGTCTCACTGCAACTTCCGCCTCCTGGCTTCAAGTGATTCTCTTGCCTCATTCTCCTGAGTAGCTAGGACTACAGGCACCTCCCACCACACCTGGCTAATTTTTATATTTTTTTGTAGAGATGGGGGATTCACCATGTTGGCCAGGCTGATCTTGAACTCCTAACATCAGGTGATCCATTCACCTCAGCCTCTCAAAGTGCTGGACTTACAGGCATGAGCCACCGTGCCCAGCCCAAATCCTTCTTTTAACTCATATATCAAAGTTGATACACTTTGGAGTAGAATACAAAATCCGCATGATTTGAATAATAAAGCCTGCACATTTGAAGAAATTCTGGTCTGTGGCGGCTCACTTGGATGACACCTTCATATTCGAAGGTCCTCTCTCCCAGAGCGGCATAAATCAGTGGAACAGTTTGAGAATTTCCTCAGGCAACAGGAAGAGAAACACCATTGCTCGCAGTTGTACCCCTATGCCCTGAGCAGCTCTCCTGCCCCTCTGAGCACCTTCAGGTCCTACCCCAAGAGCAGATGTGACATCTGGCCTAGGACAGCCAAGTGGCTATGCATCACATGAATACTGACCCATGCCAAGACACTGCTGCTGTTGTCACTAGGCTTAACATCAAGGGCAAGGACATCTGCGTCTTCCTTTGTAGGTTTGTTTGCCATCGTTCTCTCAAACGGCCCTAAAAACAATGATCACTCTGCTTTATAAATGAGGAAATGGTGTGTGGCAGGTGTTGTAAACACATGTTCGATGGGTTCTTTCAAGAAAGCGTCTATGTTAGAAAGTGAGTCCTGGCTGGCAGGGGTCCAACATCTGTCTCCATGTGTGCAGACTTTTATTCTAGAAGGGTGCTTCACCCTGCATGTGATCTGCCAGCCTCACAGAAGGCAAGCTGCCCTTCTTAATTCAGCTCCCCTACTCCTGTCAATTGCTGCATCACTGGACAATATTGCATGACAGCTTTCAGCGCCATAGTTCGTATGAAGAATTTAACTGAAGCAAAACAGAGTTTAGGTGGGCAATCTAGCTTTGTAAATCTCTATCTCTCCGTCTGCGTCTGTTTCTGTCTCTGTCTTCTGCTTTCTCTTTTTCACATTATTTACAATTCTGAATTTATTACAAATTGTAATAAATACGATTGTGATTTGAAGAAACCAAATCGCCTGCTTTATTCATCAGGGTACTTTAAATAATAAAATATCCTTACTGTTTTCAAACCACACGAAGCCTGAATATTCTAATACCAACTTTCTGAAGACTCATTAGTAATTAATGAAACCATTAAGAATGGTTCACGGTGACTGACACCCTCCTGGCAGCCACAATCTCCTCTTATGCTTTGTGGAAATGTCACTGGCTCCACAGGTTTGATTTTCATGGTGGGAGTGGGGGTGGGGGTGGACGGGGAGGGAGTTTGATTTCCCAACAGCTATCAGCTAGAACAGAAAGCTGTGAAACTGTTCCTCCAAGTTTCTCTACTTAGGAAGCTGTGTTTGGAGAAGTTTTCTGAAAAACCTTTCATTCTTCCAATGCTAGGTTCAAGAAATCCTGCTAATATTATATTTTCACTGAAATAGTATTGCATGGCTCAAGCAAAGACATAGTGTTGAAAGTCACCCTCTTTTTTTTTTCCTCTTGTTTTCACACATTTCCCTCTTTCTTGGCATTGCCTAGATGTATTCTCCTCTTCTCCCTTTTAGGAACAGAATTTGGCATAAATAAATGATAACTGAGAAAATGGTATGAATGGACAAGCACATGCAAGATTCCTCCAGCCTCCCACTGTAGGTCGTGGTAATTTGTGGTAGCAAGTGGTTACTCACGTGAAAGATGGTGGTTCTGGCGGCTGCTATCTAATTTGTGTTTTAACCAAGAAACCCACATTCTTTCCCTAATTACTCAAAATGGAACAGGAACCCCCAAAAGTCTTTCCAACCATTAATGTCCCGAAACTGTTAAATCAAAATGGACTGCTTTGCCGAGTACGGCCCGCAAAATGGAATTTGGTACATTTCACACCCCAGTGAATTTAAATTGTATGGAGCTGATATTTAATACAAATGTGAGTACCAGTGGAATCTGCATATTTAATATTCATTCTCTAACTCTCAGAATTAAGCGGTTGATCTATGGGACACAAAGGGAGCATCCTTCTCTCAAAGAGAATATTTTATGACCAGGCAGTTTAAAAGACACTGACATAAACAACTGTTTGCAGCTTGCTCTCTTTCTTTCTCTCTCTCTCATCTTCAAAAGGCAAAAAGTATATGTAAGGACATGCTATTTTAGACAAAGCATTTTAGAAAATCACTTGAAATGTTTTCCTTTTCCTTCAGGGACAACTGAGCCTTTGATAGGTACTCAAGAGAGTTCTTATAATTTAGTTTATTTCTCTTATTTTCTTGGGGAGGGGAGCACAAAGAGATGGTATGAAGGCACAAAGCTGAAGCCTACTTTCACTTGAAAATAAAAATCATCCTGCTTAAACAATAAAAACATTATTTATGGTTTTTACACCATGACTGAATACACCAGATTTTCTAGGACAGTGTCAATTTCAAACGTATAGCTAAGTTTAGTTTCATTATTGTGCCTTCGTGTGAATTTCACCTAGACAAATGAAAGAAATAGAAAACAACTATTTTGCTCCATCCCCTGCCCTAGTTTTGAATTCCTAATATAGGGTTACTCTGCTCTACTCGTGCTGATATTTGGAAAGCCATCATGGAAAGGACTTCATTTTTTGAAGTGACGCCTCACAAGTAAAATGCGCATCCCACATCCTTCCATTTCCTTCAAATGCTTGAGGGAGAACGAAGGCGCTGGGTGAAGACCTGACTCATTTTCCCTAGAGAACACAGAGGTACTGAGAGCTTCAAGTGACTCTGAGCTGCCACACTTCAAAGTGGTCAGTCCTGAATTTAGCTCCTGGACTCCAGAGCGGGCCCCCTCTGCACTCTGCTCAGCTGGAAGAGTAATCGCAGTGGAATGAGGATCGCATGAGGCTCAGTGCTGTGCACCCTGGATGCTTTGAAATGGGTTTTAGTAGTCGGCCCACTTATCAGGTCCTAGGTGCCATCTGCGGAGTGATAAAGATATGCATGATACCATCTCTGTCCTTACAGGGCTTGAAATGTATTTAGGGAGGCCAGGCATGTATGCATGAAATAGAAAGCCACCAAACAAGGCAGTGGGGTGCCTGCCATTTACTGCAGAGGATGCAGCAAATAAGGACTACAGTTATTCAAGGCCCCAGGGGAGGCCAGGGCAGAACTGGAAACATAGTCTCATCAAAGACATGGGGATCCCAGGATGAGAAGGCTGAAGGGTTAGTTTCTGGTTCATCTGAAATTTGATATTCTAGAAGCTTTCCTTAAAAGACCCTTTTATAATTCTCTCTTAAAAAATTCAGTCCATTTTGTCCTTTGCCTTTTGTGAATTGGGTTATAGGTCTTTTACTTATTGGTTTATAAAAGCTCTTTTATTTTAGAAACATTAATAATAAATATTTTACCTAGTTAAGAAAATTTAGTTGTCAAGTAATATCTTTTCCAAATGGTAACAAAAACATAAAGGAGAGGGGAAGGTCAAAATTTGTGCTTTATAATTTCTTTTTAAATTTAATTTTTAAAAAAATTTTTATGGGTACATATTGGATATATATACCAATGGCATATATGAGATATTTTGATACAGACATGCAATGTGTAATAATCACATCAGGGTAAGTGGGGTGTCCAGCACCTCAAGCATTTATCATTTCTTTTTGTTACAAACAACCCAGTTGTACTCTTTTGGTTATTTTTAAATGTACAATATGTTCTGTTGACTGTAATAACCCTGTTGTGCTATCAAATACTACATCTCATTCATTCTATCTAACTCTATTTTTGTACCTAGTAGCCATTTCCACCCCCTCCCTCTGCCCCTTCCTAACCTCTGGTAACCATCATTCTATTCTCCATGTCCATGAGTTCAATTGTTTTAATTTTTAGCTCCCACAAATGAATGAGAACATGTGAAGTTTGTCTTTCCAGGCCTGTTTTATTTCATTTCACAGAATTCCCTCCAGTTTTATTTCATTTCACAGAATTCTCTCCAATTCCCTCCATATTGTTGTAAATGACAGGACCTCATTCTTTTTTATGGCTGAATAGTACTCCGTTGTGCACGTGTACCACATTTTCTTCATCTAATTTGTCTGTTGATGGACACTTAGGTTGCTTCCAGATCTTGGCTGTCGAGGATAGCACTGCAATAAACATGGGGGTGCAGGCATCTCTTTAAGACACTGATTTCTTTTTTTTGGGTAAAAAAAAATACCTAGTGGTGAGATTGTTGATATATGGTAGCTCTATATTTAGTTTTCTGAGAACCCCCGTACTGTCCTCCATAGTGGCTGTATTAATTCACATTCTCACCAACAACGTAGAAGGGTTCCCTTTTCTTCACATGCTCGCCAGCATTCCTGATTACTTGTCTTTTGGATAAAAGCCATTTTAACTGGGGTGAGACTTTATGATTTCTTGGGGATCAAGGAAAGGTGTTTAAGCTGTTCCCACCTTTTGATGGACATGTCCTCTCCTCACGTGCTTAGGTTGTTGATGAAAGTCTAAGCGATTAATTTAAGCCATGCCAGAATAAACCAAAGTGAGGGTCCCAGCAGAATCATTAACTCTAGAACACCCCGCTCTCTGGACCTTCCAGTGAGAACAGTGAGAAACTCCAGAGTTTTATGACTTTAAGAAGAGCTCTTATGAGACTCTTCGGATAGGGTGCAAAGGAAAATTGTTTCCTCAGGTTGGGGGATGAGGGGGGCTGTGAGATAAAGAACTGGTGGATAAACTCCAGGTGTGCACCTACCATGCTCCCCAAGCAATCTACAATGACCTTCACATGCCCTCCAGGGTGGCCCTGTGAACAGCATTACTCCATTCCTTCAGCCCTCAACCTTGCTCGGCTTTCCAGAGCCTGTCTCACGCCGGCAGAACCGCACGTTATCATTCTCTCTGCCCTCAGCAACATTTACCAGTTAGGGGGAAAAATAAGGCCAGAAAATTGTTGCTATGGGCTCTGTTTTGTGGAAGTTAAAATGCTGGAGCAAGAATCTGATTGCTTGATCGCTCCATCTCTCTCTCTCTCTCTCTTTCTCTCTCCTACCCTCCTACCCCCCACACCTCGTTCTTTTCCTCTCCCCTCCACCTCCTCCTCCCCACCACGTTCCCCCACCTTTCCATACTCGTCTCCCCTCCCTCCACTGACCTCCCGGTCCTGCCCCCACCTTGGGCTGGAGGAGAGCCTTACAGGTTGTCAATGAAACATGGAATTATTTCCTTTGATGGCTTAGATAATAGTAGGAGCCAAAGCAATGAGTGAGGTCGGCTGAAACCAATGCAGTCCTGCCCGGGACTGGAGAGCCAATCGCAAGAGCAGAGGGCGGGGCGTCGGCGCCAGCAGATAATTGCTAAGTGCCTCGCTAGCACAGTCGGTCCGCGCTGCCGAAAGGTCTGGTCGCAGAGACAGGAACGCGTAATCCTCAGCGTGCTCCAGCCCGCAGCTTCGCTCCACTGCTCGGCAGGGCAGCTGGCCTCTGGCGCCGGCCCTTCTGCTTCGCGGAAAAGGTACCTCTGCCTGCCTCCCGGGGGTGCAGCGCCTGCGTCTCCATTCCCAGTGGCTTTGCAGTTTCGCTTAGGTGGAGGGATTGCAGAAAGAAAAGTTTCTAGCAGGAAATGTGACAAAGGTGGGAAATCACTGTCTTTTGTTGGGAGGAAAACAAGCGGACAATTTGGAAAACTTCTGCGCTGGCAAGAAATGGGCTTGTTTACTACTCCTAATTAGCTGCGCTCAGGTCTGTCTAAATAGGTCTGCTCTCCGGCTAGGGTGTCTGCAGGGCTGGGGTGGAGATTTGGGTGTGCTGGGTGAAAGAAGTTGAATCCCAGGATGTGCTGTTTCCTGGGGCACCCATCATGGGTAGGCTGGTTCCCAGAAACGTGATTGGTTGTTTGTGTTTTCCGCTACAGGGTCTGTCCCCTTCGTATTACCTTGATCTGCCTTCCCCAAACTATTGTGACCTTCAACTGGAGTCCTTCCTCAAACTTCTGCCTCCTGCCCTGTCTCAGTTCATTTTATTTGGTGGAAGGAGACACTCCCTGGGGTGGGGGGTCGAGTGGGAGGGCTGTCCTCTTTGACCTGGTGGGCACCTGCGTGACAACTTGGTGACACACCAGCAAAACAGTTCTCAGAGGAAAAGAAATCACATAATCACTTACCTCCCGAAAACTCTGGAAGACTTTCCAGGCTTGGGGTGTCCTGAAAAAAAAAATGGGATAGAGTTAGGTTTGGTCTCGGGTGAACGTACACCCTTGTCCCCAGAAGGGGTGCCTGGCCCTGAGCATCCCCGCAGCTCTGGGAGGCGGAGGCTGGTGGAGGGGCTGGCTCCGTGTAGGTGCGCAGGTTGTTTTGGTGCACAGGTGCATTTGTGGCAGAGGTGGAGCTGAAGAAACCATCACACTGCCTCTGCTAACTGCCCTTCAAGTAAAACAGCTCACCCTGGCAGGCAGCTGATTCAGCCCAGAAGCACCCTTGAGCGTTCTAAATCGAGAGACCTCAGGGGCCTCTGTTGCTCTGAGACCCTTGGGAAACTCCTTTCTCCCTTCTGCCAAAGAGAGGTGTTAGGGAGGTGAGCCACTAGGAAGCAGGGTCCCCATGGGGAAGCAGGTAATGTGCTTGGTCTTGAACTTCCATCCCCTTCTGTGACGGCAGCTTCTGCTTGTGTGCCCGCTGCACTTCACCAGGTGCGCTGCCTACCTGAGGGATCCTCTGAAGCTGATAGCCTGGGGCTGATCTTCCAAGTCCCAGGGGCGTGGAAGGGTTCAGGTGATTTTCTTCCCTTTGATTTCTGTTAAAGCTGCAGCTGGGGAGCTCGATTCCCAGTCCAACAAGAGTGAACGTTGTGGGAGGGATTCTCTAGTGACACCTCTTCCTCAGGGCACCTTTCAGCAGAGATGCAGATAAGTCTTGATTCTCCAGCTCCACAAACCCCTTTCACTTTTTAATTCTTATTTTCTTTAACCGCCACAACAGATTCTCCTCCACCTCCTTTAGGCAGCTATTTTGGATGGGAACTGTGATTATTGAAGTTCTATTCACAATAGTTAAAAAAATGCCTGCCTTTTTTTTTTTTTTTTTTTTTTTTGGTCAAAATACCATCAGCTCTCTCTTCTGCACAACGATTCTGACAGTAAACACAACAAATTTGCAGCCCTGCCAATTACAATCTCTTTGTATTTGGGGGGCCTGGAGTGGAATCCAAACTTTTCCCAGCCGGTGGGCATGGTTTGTTGCGGACCTCGTCCTCTGTGGCCCCTCCAGGGCACGCGGCCCCCAGGGAGCCCAGGAGAAGCAGCCCCCAGCACATGGGGGATCTTGCATGAGAGCACCTTGGTTTTCATGAAGGAGGTAAGGAAACTGGAAAATGCTTTTGGGCTTGAGGATTGAAAAACTGGGGGTTCCCTTTAATTGATGCCGATCTGTTGGATTTCTATCGTGATAGGAAACATTAAAAGTAAGGCGCTTGAAACAGCTCCTGAAGAGTGACTCATGCCCAGAGGGAAGAGGCAGTGTGGGGGAGGGGCGGAGGGGGCCTTGGAAAGTACAAATGGGACCCGCTGGAGCGCTGGGTTTCCTTCCCTCTGCCTCCCCCTCATTCCTCTTTCTTGTATTTCCTCATTCGGAACAGAGATCATTAAAATAACAACTTTAGACCAAAAAAAGGATCCTAGGAGCTGAAAAATATTTGACAAAGTGCAAAACATCCTCATCACAGCTCCACCTTGGTTGGGAGGAGGTGTGAAGCCCGGGACCCAGCGCCTCCGCTACCTTCCAGTTTGGAGAATCTAATTGCTGGTGGGAGACTGATTAACTCCCTGTGAATGTGCGCGCCTGTTTGTGTGTGCAGGGACCCATGGATGCTCAGGAAATTAAATGTGTTACTTGTCATTTCATCAAACATGATGGCTTTAGCGAGGACCGTGGATAAGCACCATCCATAGACCCAGTGTTTTCTCCACCTCCCAGTTGGCCAAACCGGATCTCTCTTAACCACTATGGTGGGGAGGGGAGTGTCTTTCTGCTTTTCCAAGCCCCACGTGAGTTACCTGGCAAATAAAAGTCCTGTCCTTACTCCTCTGTCCCTCCATCCCCGTCACCCTTCTGTTACCCCTTTTCATCATAAACATATCAGTAAGTAATCTTTTTGCCAACCTACTTGGATCTTGTCATTTTGTGCCGATTTTTCAGTTCAAGAAAATTGTCCTCTGAAATAAGATTGAAAACATATTAAAATTTTTATCAGAGAAGAGCCTTTTTGCCTTCTACTTTAACATTTAATTTTGTGGTTTTGGGGAAATCTTAATAAGCACGTCTGTTGTGTTAGTTGTTGTGGTAAACACTTTTACTTTGCTTTTTTCTGTGGATGTGTAAATTCCCTGCCTGTCCTAGGGGAAGGTGTGTCTGGAGAATTGAAATCTTCTGGAACATCTCAGAAAGTTGAAGAGGTTGGAGCAGGGTATTTCTGTGTATTCAAGGTGGGGTAAAGGCTGTTGTGAAACCTAGACCCTGAAATGTATTCACCACACTCTGTTATTTTCCCTCTTCGTCTTTCATTTAGGAAAATTTTGTAGCCAAAATTCTGAGTGAGTAGTTCATCCACCTCACTCTGCTTCCCATGCTCGAGCCCATTCCTCTCTTCCCCCCGGGAGCTGTTTCACACTGAAGCAGGTACCTGAGTAATCTTGCTCAGTCTGACATGTGGTAGGGGTACCTCTCTTTCCCGGTTTCTTTTTGTTTCTTCCTTCATGTCATTTCAGGGTACCCCAGGGTAGAGATCTAATTGTAGAGGCCTTGCACACCTCACTCCTGAAAGGGTTAACCAGGGGACGTCAGGAATTGTGGGATGCTAGGGAGCCTTCCCTGGGGGAGCAATGAGGTAATCCCTTCCCCCAGCTCATGCAGACCTCCCCAGAGCGGTGCAGTGGACCAGCAAACCTGCGTGAGGCAGACAGGGCAGATGCTTCTGAGCTCAGGGCTGTCTGGCACCCAGGGAGTCCCACCAGGTGCAAGCGCTTGCTGTGCCACTGCTCTGAGGCCAGCGCCTGCTGACGCCCTGTGCACAGAGCTGACCTTGGAAACATTAGCACGTGGGGAAATTTGTCTGTTGTACTCTCAGTTTTTGTTCCCCTACATCTATTAGTAGCTGGAAAGAATCAAATCTACTCGTTCATACTAAGGTGCGAGCAGTTAATAGTGTTACCACTTCAGAGGCATTTAAGTTCTTAAAGGAAATCAAAGATGTGCATGTGTCCTCACTTGTAAGGGGGAGCTGATCATTGAGTACACATGGACATGAAGAGGGGAGCAATAGACACCAGGGCCTACTTGAGGGTGGAAGGCAGGAGGAGGGTGAGGATCAAAAGCCTGCCTATCAGGTACTATTCGTAGTACACGGGTGATGAAATAATCCATCTGTACACCAAACCCCCACGATGTGTGACTTACCCATTATAACAAACCTCCACATGTACTCCCTGGACTGAGAATTAAAAAGTTGGAAAGAAAAATGAAAAAAGATATACACAGTCAATTTCCGGGCACCTGCTAGTGGGATTAGGCAGACCGAGTTTGGACACGGAGCAGAGTGGGGAACAGCGGCCTTTGCTTTTTAGCTCTGGCTGGTCCTGCTCTGACTGGTGCTGAAAACATGCTGCAGTGTCCCAGGGCATGGTGATGTTACTATCTGGGCTCTGGTACTTGAGCTAGATGCCTCAGATTTGACCTTGGGCACGTGCTTATGTGCCCGTTCTGACTTTCATTTCTTTCAAATATAGAGCCAGAGGTCAGGACTATGTTCTCACAGGCTCCGTTCTGCTCCAACCTTCTCTCTCGATTTTGCCACAGAGCCCTACGTCCCACTGCAGATGCTACAGCTCTGGAAGGCCTCGGAGCTTGCAGAGCATCCTCCCATACGGGCCATAGTGATCAGCGATGCTTTCCGAGCTGGAACCGACAAGGGCAGCTCGGAGGAGCGGTGGATGTTGTATCAGAAGAAACACAGGATGAGGGCTGATGTAATAACTGATTTTGGTTTAGGAGGGGATGTTATATGGAGGATGGCGACCAGCTGTTCTCCATCTCCAGCAAGGATTGAACTAGAGAAAATAGACAGAAATTGCAGCAGATGGACTTAGATTAGGCATGAGGAAGAGTTTTCCATCAGCAAGAGATGTTAAAAAGGGAGGTTGTTGAGCCTCTGTGGTGATTTTCAGGAAATGGATAAGCAAGGGCTTTTAGCTGCAGGAGGAGCCATGGATCTGTGAGGAGGGGAAAGTCAAGGGCCATCGCGTCCAGGCATCTGTGTCCTCTGCTGATGAAAACCCTGACCTATGTCTCCAGAGTCTCACCTTCCCTCTGGGGCTATTGAAGTGGCTGAAAACCAGAGTCCCTGAGATGAAGGAGAAAGGAGTACAGCCTACCTGGGGTGCTCCCCTGAGCCTGCAGACCCCTGCCCTGCCTTGTGCCAGCTGCCACCTGGATTGGCAGATCCTGTCTATTGCATGAGAATCTTTCACCAAGTCTAATCTTTCACTTTTAGATGTGACAAATGACACCCAGAGAGGTAACAGGCCTTGGCGTTGTCACACAGCGAGCCGATAACAGAGTGAGGACCAGAATCCCAGTCCTCCGTCTCTCAAGTCAGTGTTATTTGCTTTGTAGCTCATTTTCTTCTCAGTTCCAAATTGAATAGGCCATTTGCTTTCTCTAGGCTCCTAATTTCTCTGTAACCAAATGGCAAAGACAGGGACACCTGCGGTTAAGCAATATTTATTGAGTGCCTGTTACTAACACCGTGCATGCCACCAGTTTCTCTGTTTATTCTGATGACTCTTTAGTTCTGGTTGAGTGGTGGGAGGGGCTGCTGACCCATCCCTGTGGGGGCTCCTGAGTGTGGCTATGAGGCCAGGGTGGCAGGAATGCGTTCTAGAAACCAGAGCTGAGAGGAGGGGATGGGTAAGACCGGAAGAGGATGAGAGGAGAGACACAGAAGCAGTGAGATATTTAATCTGAATCTTACAAAGGGAAGACACACTTTAAATTTCTCTGCAAACTCCTCATTGGATACGTGAAATAAGACAGGCCGGCAGCGTGGATCACTCTGGGTAAGATACATCACCTGTTACCTTGCAAAGCAAAATGAAACATACTATGTGAGGGCATTCAGGGAGGGTGGCGTGGTGGCCCAGTGGGGGGGTGGCTTAGCTCTGAACCCAAAGGCTGGCTGTCATGAAGGCAGGGAGTCTCAGTTTTGAGAATGAGACCATGGCCAGCTGTGGAGGCCTTTGCTTTGTGTTGGTTTGAGCCAAGTAGGAAGCGAGATAAAGTGGTGAACTGAGCATCACAGAATACATCCATCCTGTGTGTATTGGATGGATGGGCATAGCCCTCCCATGCCCCTGGCTGGCCAGGGCATCCCTGTGCTAACAAAGGCATCCTGAGCCTTTGTGTTCAGCATGGGGGTAGGCACTAGAGGGTCCTTCTCCCAAAGAAACTGGCCCAGCAAGACCATCAGCCCCTCAGGCAGCAGGGCAGGGTGTCCTTACAGAGAGTGGCTGAGACAAGGCATGGAAACGTCTCAGGGGCAGAGGGCCCAGGGAGCGCCAGGGCCTGGGTGGGCCAGGCAGGCTGCCCAGGGTGTGAGACAGACTCAAGCTTGGGAAGATGCAGACCCGAGAGGAGCAGTGGGTCAGCCCAGAAAGGGAGGAAACCCAGGGACTGCAGTGCTCATCTGCAGAGGGAAGAGCAGCCCATGTGGCCCATGGAGAGAACCTGAGGGATACACCAGGCAGG
>PVKP010006420.1:0-83202 GCA_004027715.1 Plecturocebus donacophilus
ATAAAATATTGGTTGGCTGCTTATTTGTTATTTTCATCCCCTATTCCTTCCTGTCTCCATTGTTAAGCACAATTATTGGCATAAAAGAGGTTTTTAATACCCATTTTTAGACTGTATTCTAGCCTGGGTAATAAAACAAGAATCCCATTCTCTCTCCCTCTTTCTCTTCCTCTTTCTTTCTCTCTTTCATTCTTTTTTTCTTTCTTTTGCTATTTCTTTCTTTCTCCTTTTCTCTCTTTTTCTAAAATCTCTTCCTCTTTCTTTCTCTCTTTTATTCTTTTTATTCAAAAAAAAAAAAAAACTAGGTACAGATGGAATATACCTCAAAATAATAAGAGCTGTTTATGACAGACCTACAGCCAGTATCATAATGAATGAGCAAAAGCTAGAAGCACTCCCTTTGAAAACCAGCGAAAGATGAAGATGCCTTCTCTCTACACTCCTAAATAGTATTAAAAGTTCTGGCCAGGCAATCAGGCAATAGAAAGAAATAAAGCGTATTCAAATAGGAAAAGTGGAAGTCAAATCATCTGTTTGCAGATAACATGATCCTATATTTAGAAAACTCCATCATGGCAGCCCAAAAGCTTCTTCAGCTGACAAGCAACTTCAGCAAAGTCTCAGTAAACAAAATCCATGTGCAAAAATCAGAAGCATTACTATATATCAACAATAGACAAGCAGAGAGCCAAATCATGAATCAACTCCCACTCACAATTGCTACAAAAAGAATAAAATACCTAGGAATACAGCTAGCAAGAGACATGAAGGAACTCCCCAAGGTGAACTACAAACCACTGCTCAAGGAAATAAGAGAGGACATAAATGAAAAAACATTCTATCCTCATGCATAGGAAGAATCAACATCATGAAAATGGCCATACTGCCCAAAATAATTTATAGATTAAACACTATTCCCATCAAACTACCATTGATATTCTTCACAGAATTCGAAAAAAACTTCTTACAAAAGATTCATATGGAACCAAAAAAGAGCCCATAGCCAAGTCAATCCTAAACAAAAAGAACAAATCTGGAAGCATCATGCTACCTGACTTCAAACTATATTACAAGGCTACAGTAACCAGAACAGCATGATACTGGTACAAAAACAGACATCTAGACCAATGGAAAAGAAGACAGACCTCAGAAACAAGACCATACATATACAACCATCTGATGGTAAACAAACCTGACAAAAACAAGCAATGAGAAAAGGAATCCCTATTTAATAAACATTCTGGGAAAACTAACTAACCATATGCAGAAAACTGAATATGGTTGCCTTCCTAACACCTTATACAAAAATAACTCAAAATGGACTAAAGACTTAAATGTGAAACCCAAAACCATAAAAACCATAGAAGAAAATCTAGACAATACCATTCATGACATAGGCATAGACAAAGATTTTATGATGAAATCGTGAAAAGCAACTGCAACAAAAGCTAAAACTGACAAATAAGATCTAATTAAACTAAAGAGATTCTGCACAGCAAAAGGAACTATTATCCACATAAACAGGCGACCTGTAGAATGGGAGAAAAATTTTACAACGTACACATCTGACAAAGGTCTAATACCCAGAATTTACAAGAACTTAAACAAATTTAGAAGAAAAAAACAAACAACCCCATCAAAAAAATGGCTAAGGACATTACAGGACACTTCTAAAAAAAAAGACATTCATGCGGCCAACAAACATACCAAAAAAAGCTCAATATTACTGATCATTAGAGAAATGCAAATCAAAACCACAATGAGATACTATCTCATATCAGGCAGAATGGTGATTATTAAAAAGTCAAGAAACAACAAACAGATGGAAGCTTTTATACTGTTGGTGGTAATGTAAATTAGTTCAACCATTGTGGACAGTGTGGTGATTCCTCAAGGATCTAGAAGCAGAAATACTGTTTGAGCCAGCAATCCCACTGAGTACATACCCAAAAGAATATAAATCACTCTATTTATAAAGACACATGCACGTGTATGTTTATTGCAACACTATTCACAATAGCAAAGATGTGGAATTAACCCAAATGCCTATCAGTGACAGACTGGATAAGAAAATGTGGCACATATACACCATGGAATACTATGGAGCCATAAAAAAGAATGAGTTCATGTCCTTTGCAGGGACACGGATCAAGCTGGAAACCACTATCCTTAGCAAACTAACACAAGAACAGAAAACCAAACACCACATGTTCTCACTCATAAGTGGGAGCTGAAAAATAGGAACACATGGACAAAGAGAGGGAAACAATACACACTGGGGCCTGTCAGTGGGGAGGGGTCAGGGGAGGGGTCAGGGAAGGGAGAGTGTCAGGACAAATACCTAATGCATACAGGGCTTAATATCTAAGTGACAGGTTGATAGGTGCAGCAAACCACAATAGTACACATTTACCTATGTAACAAACCTGCAAGTTTTGCACATGTATCCCAGAACTTAAAGTAAAATTTAAAGAAGCAGCAACAGCTAGAATAACATTGTGCACTTCCAAAAAAAAAAAAAAATCTTGCATGAAAATTTCAATTTCAACAGAAAGGCTAGAAAATGAAAGCAGAAAAAAATTCCCAGAAAAAAACAAAATGTTTAAAGGAATAGAAAAAAAGAACAGATAAGAATATCTAACTTCAAATAATAGAATTTCAGAAACAACAAAAAAGAAGAAATCCAACTGTTTTCCCTAAAAGACATGAATTTTCAAATTTACAATGTCCATCAATATATGTACAATTATTATGTGTTAATTTAAAAAGACATTCATCAAGTACATAAAAGTAGAACTTCATCAAGAAACATTATAACATTTCAGATCATTAAACACCAAAAAAACTTCCAGAAAAAGGAAAATGAAAAAATAAGGCTACTCTGTAATGATGATAAAATATGTTTCCAGAGTAAAAGTTATGCATAAAACTAAGGCAGAAACACATTCTGAATAAAGTTGGTGGGAAGGTTCAAAAACAGATGTTTTTAATTAAACTCATGGACTTTGTCTAGTATTTTAACACACTGAGAGAGGATTTAGTCAACTAGAAAAAAACATGTAAATAAGTTAGCAATGTAGTGAAAGCTAAGTACCTTGAAAATTGTAGCAACAAACAAAATATTATTAACTCCAGAGAAAGCAAAAATTGTGAAAGAACAGAAAATAATAAAAGAATACCACATGGCTCAGCTGTGAGAAGTGTTCACAATAACGTGAATACAGTATAACATTAAATGTCGATCACACAACAGTATTGCACCAATGAAGAATGATGGGAATAGGTACCCATACGTATTTGTGTGTTTGGTGGGGGAAGCAGGGAAGGAAAATAAATTGTTGTAATGTAAGTCAATGAACAACTGACAATTTTGCCTTAAGCTAAAATAAATTATATGCACATTATTTGATAATATAAACACTAAAGAATACATCAAAATCAGCTGAAAGCAGTTGCCTCTAGAGATCAGGAAAGGAATTGCTATTTTTTATAATAAACCTTTATGTTTACTCTATGCATATATAACTCAATGAACAATAAATCAAATTTTAAATGGACAAACGATATGAAAAAGAACACTACTATCAAGGAAATGGAAATAGCCAATAACTCTATTGCCACAGGAGCATGAGATGCTCAAACTCAGTGAGATAATATATGAAATATGAATCAAATAAGTAAACATAAAACAAATAAGTAAATATAAATCAAAACAAGATCTTTCACTCAACAGGTTGCCAAAACATTTACAAACTGATTATGCAGTCCTGACAAGAATATAAAAAAGAGGGTCTACCTCATACCCATAGGCTGCTGGCCAGAAGGTAAAATTCAAAACTATTTTGAAAAGTAATCTGGCAGGATCTAAAAGATATAAAATGTACAGGCCCTCTAACCCAGCAATATCACTATCAGGACAATCTTACTAAAATTAAAAAGGCTAGCAATGTAAAGTATTTGATAACCCATAAAATCTTTTATTTTTCTTGTTAATTAATCTAATGAGGCTGGGCACAGTGGCTCACATCTGTAATTCCAGCACTTAGGGAGGCCAAGGTGGGCAATTGCTTGACCCCAGGAGTTCAAGACCAGTCTGGGAAACATGGTGAAACCTTGTCTCTGCTAAAAATAAAAATAAATAAAAAATAAATAGCCAGGCATGATGGTGAACACCTATAGTTGTAGCTTTGTGGGAGACTGAGGCACAGGAATCACTTGAGCCTGGGAGGCAGACATTGCAGTGAGCTGAGATCACATCACTGTACTACAGCCTGGGCAAGAGAGTAAGACCTTGTCTCAAAAAAAAAAAAAAATCAAATGGATAAGTTTATTCAAAGTAATTATTGCAAAAAAAAAGTATTTGGTGATTATAATTTATGAAAAAGTAAATAATTGATAGAAATGATATAAGGGACAGAAGGGAGGAAATGACCTTTTATAAGGTCAATGCCGTAGGTGTTAAGTGATATAGATTATTTGAAAAAGGACTAAATACAACTAAAACAATATAATTAGCAATTACAACTAATTCTGTTATAAATGTATATTACAAACTTAATAGCAACCACTAAAAAAAGTGACAAAGTATAATTGACATACTAAGAGAGGAGATAAAATGAAATCACATAGAATGCTCAATCAAACCCAGAAAAGGCAGAAAGAGAAGACTAAAAAAAAGGGCAAAAAATATGGTTAATATTAATCTAAGTATATCAGTAATTAACTGTGAAGGTTCTAAGTGTATCAATAAAAGACTACCAAAGTAGATTAAAAGGCAAGACCCAACTATATGTTGTCTATAAAAATCCCACTTTAAACATAAAGACAAAGATAAACTAAAAGTAAAAGTATGAAGGGAAGATACACCATGCTAACAATAATCAAAAGAAAGCTGGAGTAGCTATATTAGTTTCAGACAAAGCAGACTTCAAAGAAAATTATCAAGGGTATATAACATAATAATAGAGCAGTCAATTATCCAAGAAGACATAACAATCCTTAATGTGTATGCACCTAACAACAAAGCATCAAAATACTTCAATCAAAAACTGATAGAACTGCACGGAGAAATATATGGATTCACTAACATAGGTGGAGATTTCAACATAGTAATTGACAGATTCAGCAGGATGTCAGTAAGGACAAAGTAGAACCAAGCAGTACCATGGATCAACTGAATGTAAATGACATGCAACAATAGTAGGATATATATTGTATAAGCTTACACAGATAATTTACCAAGAGGCCACTTTCTGGGCAATAAAATATACAATAAACTTTAAAAATTAGAAATTATATCAAGTGTGCTGTCATATCTGCAAAAACACAAGGGTTAGGAGCAGTGGCTCATGCCTGTATAATCCAAAGTGCTATATGGCTCAGCACTCTGAGAAGCCAAGGCAGGTGAACCACTTGAGGTCAGGGGTTCCAGACCAGCCTGGCCAACATGGTGAAAGCCCATCTCTAATAGGCTTATTAGAATACAAAATTTATAAAAATTAGCCAGGTATGGTGGCATGTAGCTGTAGTCCCAGCTACTTGGGAGGCTGAGGCACTAGAATTGCCTGAATCCATGAGGCAGAGTTCGTAGTGAGCCGAGACTGTGCTACTGCACTCCAGCCTGGGTGATAGAGCAAGACTCCATCTCAAAAAAAAAAAAAAAAAAACCCACAAGGGTCAAAGAAGTCTCAAGATGCAATGAAAATATTTTGAACTAAGTGAAAAATGAAGATATAACTTATCAAAAGTATGACATGTAGGAAAAATGTGGTTTAGAGGGAAATTTATAGCATTAAATACAAATATAAAAGGACAAATATTATAAAAGAAGAAAGACCTAAAACCAATCATCTAAGTTTCCACCACAGAAAACTAAAAAGGGCAAATTAAATCCAAAGTAAGAAGAAATAAAAAATAGAAATCAATAAAATTAAAAACATGAAATCAATAGAGAAAAATCAACAAAACCAAAAGTTAGTTTTTTTTAAAGAACAGTAAAATTTATAAGCCTCTAGTCAGGTTAACTAAAAACAAAAAGAGAAGACACAAATTGCTAATATCAGAAGTGAAAGAGGGGTCATCACTGCTCATTTCAAGGACATTAAAAGGATAAGGAAGTATTAGGAACAATTCTGTGCCCACAAACTTGATAATTTAGATAAATTGACCAATTCATTGAAAGACATATTCTGCCAACATTCACAGAAAAGCAAGTAGACAATCTGAATAGGCCTTTATTAAAGTAATTGAATCAATAACCAATAACTTTCCAAAACAGAAAATGCCAGGCTAAAATTGGTTCACTGGTGAATTCTATAAAATAATTTATGAAGAAATTAAACCAATTCTGTGTCATACCCTCCAGAATACCAAAACAGAGTAACTTCTCATTTATTATGAGGTTATCATTCCAATAATACCAAAACCAGAAAGACATTACAAAATCTACAAACTGATGTATCTCATAAACATAGAGGCAAAAATCCTCAATAAATATTAGCAAATCAAAGCCAACAAAGTACAACAATGATTTATATACCTTGACCACATAGGATTTATTTCAAGTATGAAAAACCGGCTCAACATTCAAATATCAATTAATGTAATATCAACAAGCTAAATAAGAAAAAGAACACTATTGCAGTGTTATTTATGGAGGGAAAATCCTAGACAATTTGATGTTCACTAAGCGGGAAAATATTTGAATAAACTGTGGTAAAGCTATAAACAAAAGTATAAAAATCATGTTTCATTCTGCAATCACCTAAGAAAATTCTCGTATTTATAAAATAAATCAAACATGCAACCACTAAAAATCATGTTTCATTCTGTAATCACCTAAGAAAATTCCCATATTTATAAAATAAATTAAACTGCAGGGTAATGTATAAAATATAATACCATTTTTGTAAAGAGAAGATAAAAATATGACTGTATGCAGGTTTGTCTGATGCACTGCATAATTATAAGCACAGAGAAAGTCCAGAAGTGTAAATATTAAAATATTACCATTGGTTAAGTGAGAAAATAGGAACTAGAAGAAGAAGAAAAAATAGCTAGCTTCTTTGCACACCATTGTTTGGTTTGACTTAAATCAATCTTGTGTGACCGAAGTCTGTAAGTGAAAATACAAGGGAGCAGATAATAGGGCAGGGGAAGGAATCCCATCAAAAGCGAACTCTTCTATTCTTACTTTGAAATTACAGACGTCAAGGTCTATTCTGCCTCCATAGTCGATAATCCTGGTTACTCCAACTTTTTTAGATCATTTAATATATTATTAGTGGCTGCTTTAGAAAACCAAACTACACCTGGAATAATTATTCAATTTTAAAACAGCACATACCTTTCTTCAGAAGAGTTCATATTTTCTCCATAAAGAAGTAAAGTAAGTCCTTCTTCTACAGATGCAATTCTTGCCAAAATATCAGCTATATGAATTAAAGCTGTCTCAGAGTAATTTGGAGATGCCTGTACATTAAAAAGAAAACAAAACAAATCATATAATTTTATGACATACTAACACATAACAGACTAAAATTCGAGGATGGTATGTAGGCTCATAAAGCTATATTACCACAACAAAAAAAAACAAGCTTAATGATTTGTTTGGCTGTGAAATAATGTCTGAATAAAATGTGTTATTTGATTATATTCTTTTAGCAGCCCAACTGATGAAGCAAATACATACAGATTTTTTTCACCCAAAGCAGTTATTGAGAATTGCAGTTCCTGTTACAGTGTTATATATAATTCTGGCTGACAAATGTAGTAGCTCTACTATTTCCACTTTGCCCTTTATTTCTCACCCACTGGGCTCCTGAGTATCCAACATAATTACACTACATATGGTATCTAACACATTGCCATCCTTTCTAAGGGTGTCACCCTCTTATACACCTGTTTGGGTCATGAGTATAGATTCAGCTACAGACAGTCAATTCATGGGCTGGCCAATAGCCAATAATGTCACCTAATAAGAAAAGAAAACAAAAGACTGAACCAACCATATTTGCTCACTTTTGATTTCAAATACAAGTACTAAAATACCTTTGCCAAATACATACCAAAGCAGCACAAAGCATATACTGAAAACCAGAGAGCCATGTTAATGCTACAGTGTATCTACAGTATTATAATTCCTGTTCTTTGTGGGGTCTGCTTATTTACCTGTACCTGCATGGATGCCAACAGACATATTATCTATAATACATTTGAAAATGTAAATGTTGCAATCAATACATTCTAATAACTTTAGTGGGTTAGCCTAACTAATGATTAGTCAGGTATATTCACCTAAAGAAGAAGTCCTAATTATTACTAATCATACTGTTTAGTATGACTAGCACTATTCATACTACTTAGCACAAAAAGTATAACATTTTTCATATTAAATATCCTTCTTAAAATACCTTCTCTCCTTAGAATATATTCTTTCTCTCACATATATGAGAGTATATATATTCTCCCATGTACATATAAACACAGTATTTTAAAACGGTCTATTCCTCATTTTAAATATTTTTTGTTTAAAGGTCTGCCTTGCCTATTAGAGTAGGCTTCTTAAAGGCAATAAACATGTGTTATTCACTTCTAGATTTGCTGTACTCAGCAGAAAGCTAATGGTATAGTAGAGGCTCAATGGGTGGCGCTGGATGTCTTAAATTAGATATTGAATGTTCACTTATGTGCCAGAGGGCTACTGTCAAGAATAAATAATTCAAGCATAACATAAGTAAAACTACAGGAGTACATAACGTGGGAACATAGAGAAAAAAGCCCATCTAACTTTGCAAAGGAGAATTAGGAGGAAATTTCAAAGATAAACTCTAGTCTAAAGGGAGAAATTTTTCTTGTGGACCAAGTTTAAAATGTTCTAGGGTGAAAGAAAGGCATACAAACACAAGGAAATATAATAATCTTACTTAGAAAATGCAAATTGCCTTCTGTAACTGGAATATGTGAGAAAGAAAGTAGTTAGGGAACAGAAAACTTGGCATTTGCCAAGTTTATCTAGGAAGCAACGAGCAGAAAAGTATGTGACAGCCCATTGATGGATGAACATAAGAGGAAGATGAAAACAGTAAAAATACCTTAAAACAGATCTGAAAAGGTAAAAACTTTTAACCTATTGATAAGCTTTAAAAGTCACTGGCCAGAAGCTTAAGTCATACAAGTAGAGGGATGTGCTAAACAGACAGCCAAACTAGTGACAGTAGCAACTCTGCCACTTGTTAAATGTCTGACCTAGAGCAAGTCACTTATTCCAGCCTCAGCTGTGATTATTAAATTATACAATGTAAGGCAACATACTGTGCAAACTGTACAGAGACCTACATATAAAGTTCAAACTGGAATTCTATATAAGTGTTTTATCTAAAATAATACTAGTTCTTCTTAATATTAAACAGAGTTGTTACTCGGAAAATAATATTTCCAAAAGCTATAAAAATCCCATAAAACAAAAAACAAAACATTTACAAGATTGATTAGATCTACAAGACAAATAACTTCTTAATAGAATAACTTTTCTAAGTTATTTGCATCAGCAGATCTAGTCCTGATTAGAAAAAAAAAATGTTTGAGACATTCTATGTACTTTCCCAGTGCATACCATAATAAATCAATCAACTGCATAAGCTATGATTTAACAATAAATAAAAATATATATCAACACAAAATACATTCATATATGGAAGGTAAGAAACTCTTTTTCTCTTCAGTAAATAATACCAACCTCAGTTCCTTTCATTAAATTGTGAATAGGTTGAAGAAATGTCTCTATTACAGTGTTGTTATATAAGCATTCGACTGCACATTCTTTTTGATCACAGAGCATCCATAGAATTTCAGTCACCATACTTGCAGGAGAGTAATTCTCTAATAAACAATGAATATTTTTAAAATCCAAAACATTAAATACTTAGAACTATTTTATGTGTTAGCTGTTGTTGTTCCAAAAAGTTCAACATCAAAGTTAACTCAATACTTCAGAAGTCATACAACTCAATATCCAAAGGATGATGTATTACCAAATTATAACCTGACTTGAGGGAATCTCAATTAGCTTGACATAAAAAGTAAGCAAATGACAACAAACATGAATGCCAAAAGACAAGAATAAAATATCATTTACTGCCTGACATTAAATTACTGCTTAATATTGAAGATTTAGTCTGAAGCAAATGCACAGCTTTTTTCCTCCTAGAAAACACATTTTTCCTCCTAGAACACACTTTCACTGTACTCATATTTGTTCTTTTTCTTAAATAACATATTAAGTATTGAGCCTACTAAAAGGTTACATTCAGACTAAAAATATGGACAAAAAAAAAGGCAAAACAGAATGGAAACTTTCATAAACTTTTATACATACTAGTATACTTCTTATATTACCATAAAACCAGTGAAAACAAAGATCTTTTTTTAGATTTTCTTTCAAAATACAGTATTTACAGGAAAACACAATATGAGTAAGTGTAACACTATTAGAATCGTCACTGAATTAAATGATTTTCAGTTTCATAAATTGACATATTTTCAGATATGTATAATCTAATATTCTTACAACAATAGATTTTAATGTAAGATTGTCCTAGTAAGATACAATACTTCAGTATTTAGACACTGTATGTCTATGCATTATTGTGTATTTCATTATTAAGTGTTTTACTTTGGAAACTATTCTAAGATGCAAGTTCTTAATTTATGTTACAATGTTCCATATTCAATAAACATGTTGACTTCAGGTCAATATCTGACAATAAGAAAATGGAAAAGCAAAGTTCAGTGATTTTTCAACCAGTTCCAAGTGAGAAACCCTGTTTGCAAGGACAGATATTATTGGTGAGCATATAGTCATTTTTTTACTCATCCAATCATCTTCTATTTATTAAGTGCCTTATACATACTAGATACTGTACTAGGAACTAACTATAAACAGAAAAGTATATAAGACAAAAACAGTCCACATCATGGTAAACCAAGATATTAACGAGTAATTAGAACAAAGATAGATGACTTAAATCATAAATGATGGCTAGTATGTTGTAGGAATATATAGTCAGAAGATCTAAGCTAGTTCTTTATACATGTAAATGCTGTAAAGACAGAAAAAAAATTATGAGAACCACTGTGAAGATCAATAGGCTAATATAATTGCTTGGATAAAACCTATTAATTTCATTTTTATTTAATAGATTCAGAAGGTACATGTGTCAGCTTGTTACATGGATATATTGCATAATGTTGTGATTTGGGCTTCTGGTGTACCCATCACCCAAACAGTGAACACTGTACTGAATAATAACCTACCAGTTGATAGTTATGTTACAGCACTAAAATATAGCTAGCTCAAACCATTTTTTTCTTTGAATCACTTGAGTTTGCCTCAGAATTTGTGTCAGAAATTCTAGGGTTATTTCTTAGTTTTAGAATACTGTATGTCTATGCATTATTGTTGTGTTTTATTAAGTGTTTTACTTTGGAAACTATTCTTGATATTCAAAGGAAAAATATAAGTTATCTTTTAAATGTTAATATTTTAGAACATTTTTAAAAGCTAGTCAACGGCCATAAAACTAAAAGGGATTTTTCGGAAAAAAACATGAAGGGTTTTTTCTTTATTCTTCAATAAAAGATGACCCTGAAAAAGATTGAAGTTTTGTATGTAAGCCAAAACAAGTGAGCTGATCAAAACATTTTAGAAAGTATAAAGAATGAAAAATAACAGGAAAAAAAATCACATTATGACCTATCAATCAAATGTCCTTCAGTATTATGTCATGTAAATATTTTGATCTTAATATAAAAACATCATTAAAATTCTCAATGATATAGATTCTAAATAAAAAAAGTAGTAGAGGAGAAACATCTTAAAACATCACTGAACAAAATTAAATTTCATGGCTTACTTCAGGACCAATGTAACTTCTTATAAAACTGTGTCAATGAAACCTACTTACCAAACTAGGTCAGGCACTCAAAACATCTAGACAACAGAATACTTAAATATTTTTAGATGTTTTCTATTTCTCTATTTAAAATAGAAGCCGAATTACCTGAATGTGCAGCTGATGTCATCTTTGGATAACTTGGTGAGTAACAGATAAGTTGAGTAAATAGAACAAGCAGATCTATGAGGGATACCAAACCTTTAAAA
The DNA here is from genome assembly GCA_004027715.1 of Plecturocebus donacophilus. Classification (NCBI taxonomy): domain Eukaryota; kingdom Metazoa; phylum Chordata; class Mammalia; order Primates; family Pitheciidae; genus Plecturocebus; species Plecturocebus donacophilus. Next base: position 12,161 of record PVKP010006420.1, read on the forward strand.
AAAAAATAAAGAGAAAATTAATTTCTAGCATATTCTTTCAACTTAGAGAAATTTAACTGAGCTTTCATCCATCTATATAAATGAATTTTCATAGAGACTCCAGGGCAATCAGGCAGAAGGGAGCTGTAATCTCAGAAGATTTCAGAACAAATTACATACAAATTAAAACACAGCAAGGCAAGCTATGTAAAGTAACAGTTTTACCATTTATTTTGAACCAATCACTTAAGATAAACCTATGATAGGAAGACGTATGAATCTGATCAAGGCTGTTTGAGTTTATTCAATTAGGAGTAGTAAAATTCAGCTTACCAAGTTGGTCCAGCCAACTTATCTACACAGAACTGTAGAACGGGGTTTAGCAAAACTTCTCTTTAAAGGACTATAGAGTAAATATTTTAGATTTTGTGGCCAAATGGTCTCTGCCACAAATACTCAAGTCTGCCATGGTAGCACTAAGTATATGCAGATGATATGCAAATGAATGGGTATGGCTATTCTCCAATAAAACTTGGTGTGCACTAAAATTAATGTATATTTCTCACATATCACAAAACACCTTAATTTTTTTTCAACAATTTAAAAATATAAAAACGATTCTTAGCTCAAGCTCACAAGTACACAAACAAGGACAGTGGACCGAATCTAGCCCATAGACAAAATTTACCCACTCTTGCTGTAGAGGCTTACATTAAAAGAGTCTGGTAAAATCACATGTGAAACTTAAAGGTGAATGTTGCCCTATGCTAGTATAGTAGAATAAACCTCTAGGAACTCAATTTTGAGGTGATCTATAATATCTGGTAGGCCAAAATGTAGATGTTAAAAGTCAATATAAAGTGACAAATAAATTACAGATGATCAACATATAAATGTAAGCTGAACACTGTACTAACATCACAAGTATACATTAGTCTATTTCTGTAAAGTTCAGCAGTATCCTATAAAATGATAGCTCTTTTATTAGAAGTCAGTTATCTGAGTGCTCACTATGTATAGAATTACGTGGCACTACCGTGGGAACTACAAGAGATGTATATAAGGCAATGTCTTTTCTCAAGGAGCTCACAATCAACTGAGAAGAAAAGATTTCAGGAAATAAAAAAACTGCAAAACAGTATAAAAGAGTATTCAAAATAAATATACTCTGTAACAGAGGTCAGCAAACAATAGCCATTGTGGACTTATTTTATAAGTCTCACAAGCTATGAATGGATTTCACATTTTTTAAATGTGTCAGAGGTCCTCAACACCATGCCCAGATTCAACGATTCACTAAGAAGACTCAGAGGATTCAATATATAATTGTATTCATAGCTATGATTTATAATAACAAAAGTATACAAAGCAAAATAAAAGGGCAAAAGTGCATGGGGTGAAGTCCAAAGCTAACCAGTATAAACTTCTAAGTGTCCTCTACTGGTTGAGTCACACAGAATACACTGAATTATTTCAGTAGCAAGTTACGACAACACATGTGAAACGCCATCTACCAAGAAAACTCATTAGAGACCTGGTGCCTTAGGTTTTTGGGGGTCTAAGCATGTAAGCACACTCTACCTAGCACATGCCAAAATTTTAAACTCCCAAAAGAAAACCAAGTACTCTGCATAAATCACATTGTACAGTTTAGGTACTCATCAGTTCTAGGAGTAATAAGAAATCCAAGTTCCTAGGTCACAGCCAAGGGCCAGCCTCGCAAGTAGGCCTTTCTAAGGATGACTGTTTCAGGCCTGCTACATTAACTCTTTGTTGTACACACCCAGAGAGAATATACAAAAGCAGTATGTAGCCAAAAAGCCCAAAATATTTACTATGTGGTGCTTTACAAAAAAGATTTGCTGATCCCTGCTATACATACTATATTCTTGGTTATCATTTTTACTTCCCATAAGAGTTTAAGTACATACTAACAGCATGTGCTGAAGTTTGACAGGGAAAAAGTAAATGAGGCTTAGGGTAAAAATAATATGGTAATATATAAAATGACACAGGGCTTTGCAGTTTATAAAACAGTATTTGCAAACCTCGTTTCTCTGTGATCACAAAAATTCTGTTAGTCAAATATTATTGATTTCACTAGTCCATTTTTACAGATAAAGAAACTGAAACAACAAAGGTTAACTGATTGTCCCAAAAGATCACTGCTAGTTTAGAATGGAATAAGAACTTAAACAAGGTCTATTAGCAGTAAATCCAGATCTGGATCACTAAAGCCTGAAGGAATAATAACAAGAAGAAAACAACAACAACAAGAAAATACATGTAGGAAAAAATACATACTGAAAACTAAAAGAAAACAAATACTTTGAGGTATATAAGCTATCAATAGACTAAAAGTTATATAGCTAAGTACCATAGAAAGAAACATGCCAATTTCCAAGTTTGAATGCTCCATCACATATAAATCATAGCATATCTCAACAAATTTATTTCTCCTAATTGTACTTACCTTTATTATTCTTCAACTTAATAGGAAATAGTTTTCTGCCTTGTGTATAGACCAATAATCTTCCTAAAAGGCACAGTGAGTGAATGAAATAAATATATTGTAATTCTTGTCCTAAGTAGTGGAAAGGTTTCTGCTTGGTTCCTTAAAAGAGAAGTAAACAAGAACATTTATTTATTGTCATTATATTTTACAGTACCTACCTTCATTCCCTTCTAGACATTAAACAAGGCTACAGGCTACAATGGAGACACTGTTGATATAAATTTTTTTAATTATTTATTTTCCTTATTACTTCCTAAGATCCTTTACAATAAATCCCCAAAGAAATGCAATCATCTTAAAAAGCAGCCTCAGAAAAGTACAGTACACATATAGTGTCCATTCTAAAATAAATAATAAATACCATAAGCTTGCCAGAGTTATCTGTCACTGAAGAGGAACTTCAAAAGTAAGTTAAGGGCAGAAGAAAGTAGGTAGAAAATGTTAGTTACTATTTAATTCCACCAATTAAAAGCCAGTATTACAAAAGATCATATTAACAAGCATGAATCTAAGTGAAATTAGAACCTCTAAAATAATAAGACATTTTCCAATATGTGTTTGTCATTCATTCATTCACGCGCACATTCAAAGTCTATTGAGTACCTATTTTACACAAGATCCTGAACACTAGTGTCAAAAACCATTAAGAAGCAGGAAACTGGGCTTCCAATCTAGAGTATGGCAAATAATCTGTTAAGACCAGAGCATGAGGAGAACAAGTGGAAGAGAAGGGACTAGAAGGGGCAGATCATGGAGGACTTAGCTTTATATGGAATCTGGACTTAATTAGAGAAGCAACTGGCAAGATATCAAAGAGTTTTAAGCAGGAAAGTAATAAATATGAACTGTGAAAATCAGAGTCTGATAGCAGTATAAAAAGTGAATAGAACAAAGTCAAAGTTTGAAATAAGAAGACCTATCAAGAAAATCATGAACAAAACACTAGTAAAAGGAATGCAGAAGAGGAGAGTGGTAAAAATAAAAGTTTAAGAAAATGAAATCAATGTATCTTAGCAAGGATTACACATGGACAGTGAAAGAATGAGAAAAGATAAGAAAACTCAAGTTCCTAACTCAAGTATCTGTGCTCTGCGTAAATTTTTCTTCTATTTAAGTAATTCTAAAAACAAAAAAAAGTCTAAAAAAGAAAAAAAATCGTGATTTCAATCTTTAATATTTTAATTTCAAAGTGCCCATGTAACATCCCTAGAGACACTAAATAAGATGAGTGCATGTGTGTGAAATTCAGAAAAGAGATGTGTTCTCAAATATTCCAGTCATCATTTATATATAAATATATAATATTTGAAACCATTAAAGTAAATAAGTTCCTCCCAAGAGAGCAGGTAGACTAAGGTGAGAAAAGTGCCAAGGGCAAAACCTTTATGAGTAAAAACATACAGAGAAAAAGAAAGAGATTTTCAAGTGACCAAGAAAAACTTACTAGAGGAGAATGAGGAACTCTAAGCAAGAATGTTACTATGAAAAAGAGTGAAAAGATCAAGATAAGCAAATGCTGCAAAATTAGGACAAGAAAGAGAAGAAGCTGATACATGGGAAGGTTATGGGGAAAAAGAAATAAAAGCCTCATTTCCATGGTTGAAAAAATGAATATAAGGTAAAGAATGGGGCCTGGGAATATAGAGACTACTTAGAATAGAAGAGCTCTCCTCTAACGGGAAGCAGAGAGGTAAGGTACATAATGAAGCAAATAACTTGCTCAATTTTTTAATATGGAAGACACATGAGAAGGTTAGAGGATGCAGGGGATAGTGCCAATAGAAAGTGAGACAATAAGTGAAGCTATTTTCTGGTTCTTAACACACACACACACACACACACACACACACACAAAACAAGATAACAGAATCAAAACACCAACCCAACCTAAAACAAAACAGGAATTGATTAGGGCATATAAATATGTATTTGCATACAAAGAAGCAATACATTTAGAGAACTCATCTGGAAAGCTACATTTTTTTCTTTTTTTTTTTTTTTTAATTAAAAAAAAAAATGGCTGCGGCCGCAGCAGCAAAAGGCCCACTTTTCTTAATGAAAGAGTAAGCAAGGGCTCCTTCTGAGAGAGAATTGGGCAGGAGCAAAGCAAGAGGGCTCAAAGAAACTGACAAGGGCTTGTAACAGCTGTTATGAAACCCTGAAGAAAGAACATCTAAGAGAATTCCAAAGCAACACAGAGCAGCTGAAGTTAGAAAATACATATTTACTATCAAACTATGTCATATGCTCTCTGCTCAATTTCCTGAGTATCAGAAAAGATAGAGAATTGAACTAGCTTAAAGTTGGGCAACTGCAAAGAACTCTGAAAGAAAAATGAGTAAGGATTTTTTTAAAAACATGCCAAAAATAGTAATAATGCAGCGAAGCACCCTGAGGTCTTCACTAGACAGGGAAGACAGCAAAATCATGAAGGGCTGACAGAGTAATGGAGGGAAAAGAGCTAAATATTACATTTTAATATCAAGACATTAGAAAAATCTGTAAGTCTGTAAATGAGATAGCAATATGAACTTATATGTCCTTTTCCTTCTCTTGAAGAATAAATTATAACTTCTACATTTTCTCCTCCCCTATAAAACATTAGCTTTTGAAATCCATGGTTAGCCTATCACCATGTCCCTTGCTTTGAGTTAGATAAAGAAATTCACCCTAGAATGAAGAAAAGTACAGGATATCTTCATACTCTCCATAGAGCTTACTTACTCTATGCTTAAGGAAACGACATAAAACAACAGAACAATAAAAGCTATCAAGTTCACATGGCAAATTGTGTGATATAAGCAAGAGCAAGAAAAATTCAGAATAGGCAGGGAGGTCTTGAAATCTAAAATGCAGATTCTTCTTTCTTGATAAATAAGATATCTGTTAGTATAGGGAATTATGCATGGGGCAGTAGGAGTAAAAATAATGTATAGGCATTGGTATGCAAAAAAGACTAAGAGAAGATTCATTTTAGTCAATAACTAGAAAAGATCGTATAGAAATTGGGGCCAGATTATGAAGCATCCAGGACATTTTAGCTCAGACTGAGAATAAGCAGAGAAGGATCACGGGGTGACATGGGGTGTTCAAAAATTAAAACATTTTATGGAAGTTTTGCTCCTACTAAAGTGCATATGTCTGATTAGATGACCGATACATTACTGAAGGGGAAAGAATGGACTGTATATTATTGCAGTATAACAGATGAGGACATATACCCTAGTATGAATTGAAGAACTGCATCTAGTAAGAATCAGTGTGGTTGTACACTAATTTCAAATGTAGATCTGTTATAAAAAAATAATGATTATAGTGTATCTTAGAAATGTGTAAAATATATTTTACAACATCATTAGCAAAAGTGGCCTAATTTATCATACTAACAATCATTTAAAAATAAAAGTTACTACTAAACTCTATTTACCAAGAAAATTTACCATATTTAAAAGTATGTAATAGAGGAAATAATACTTACTGCAATGCTTTGAATGTCTCAAAGTTTCATCAGCTTTCATAGTCTTACACAGTTCAAGGTACTGAATACACTGTTGAACAGCTGTGGTTATCTGATGAAATAATAAGTCATTATTCCAGAACTTTGCATCGCTCAAGTCCAAGAATTAAAAGAAATTAGTCAAAGCTGTAAAAATGCTTTGGAGAAATATTTAAGAAAAACATTTAGAGCAGTACTTTTCCAGCCCTTAAAGCTCAGCCTTCTCAATTACATTTTAACTATGGCATCACTCTGGTGAACACTGTGAAAATATTTGTGGACCAACAAATATAATAATGTTATAATGTTGGTGTCATTGGACAGAAATAAATATATGCTTTTTATTTTATAGTGAAAGATGCAAAAACTCTGTGGCCATGGCCATAACTTTAAAAACTATCTTGTCCAGTTCCCTTGCCTTGGAATCTTTTCCTCCTACCCAGCCAGTAAAATATCAAGTGGATCAAGCCTTTATTTCCATCTCAAATACCAGAATTGCTAAAAACTGCTAAAGAAAAATCTCATAATTCAAAGAAAAGAGTCATTAAAAAAAACAATCTCCCATCCCTACTCTACCAGTGATTCTCCTATTAGTCTCCATTCTAACCTCTTATTCTCCACAAGTAGAGACTTCAAACCTTCTCCCCTGTCCTCAGTACCTACCTACCCATCGATGGCCTCATCCTAATTCCCAAACAAAATAAAATCCACCAGTGAGATATAGTGTGATAATTGTTAAGTCTGGTAACAAGGCAGTTGTTGATGGCCTTGAAAAGATAAGTTTCATAGGAGTTTGGTGAGTAAAGCCAGACTATACCAAATAAAGGAACAGGAAGTGAAAAAGTAAAGGCAGTTAGTATAATTTTTATTTTCAGGAAAGACAGCTGAGGAAAATTTTAAGAATAGACCAACCACTGTATCTTAGATTCAATATTAAACTCTTTTTCAGGTTAGAAGGATATAGTTATGCTTAAATGTTACTGGGGGAAGCCAGCAGAGAGAAAGAGTTTGACTATAAAGGAGAGAAAGGGGATAGGTGATAGAAAAAAATACCCAAGAGGAAGAAGCAGATGGAATCCCAGTGGAAGGAAGGATTAAGCTTTAGATGAAAAAAAAAAAAAAAAAAAAAAGAAGGTTTGAAAAGGAGCAAGTTCATAATTGCAGCATCAGGGAATCAATGGATTTTCCCCTATCATTCATTCTTATGGCCTCAGTTGTGTGCAGAAAAGAGGTAAGATGGCAGGACTTCTATTTTTAGAAAGGCCTCCTTACAAGGTGGGATTTTATAACATCTAGGAATGTGAATTTCAGGAGAGATCTCATCATTCTGAGAACTGGGAATGGCTGACAATGTTTGCACAAATAATGTGGTTTATGATGAATACTTGCTTTCCTTCAAGGAGTCTTGGACCCTGGTATGTACCAGGCAGAGAGTTTCTATGTGATCAGCACCCCCTCCTCAAAAACAAAAACCAGGCACTGAGTTTTTAACGAGCTTCCCTGGTATATACCATTTCACATAAGCTGACACATAAGTGGGAGCTGAACAATGAGAATACATGGACACAGGGAGGGGAACATCACACACCACGGCCTATGGCGGGATAGGGGGCTAGGGGAGGACAGCATTAGGAGAAATACCTAATGTAGATGACAGGTAGATGGGTGCAGCAAACCACCATAGCACATGAATACCTATGTAACAAATCTGCACATTCTGCACATGTACCCCAGAACTTAAAATATCATTAAAAAAAAAGTTGCCACAATTCATTGCAGAAAGAACTAAGCATGTCTTGTGTGATTCTAGCGGGAAAAAGACTCTTCAGAAGCTTGTATCTTCCATACTCACCCAATGAACTTTTTCCTCTTTGCTGATTTTAATTTGTATCCTTTCACTGTTATAAATCATAGCTGAAAGCATAACTATATGCTGAACCCTATGAATCCCCCTAGCAAATCATCAAACCTGGGGTTTGTCTTGGGGAACCCCTGCCCCTCCAATATCTGCATGTCTTGTCTAAATCAGACATCAAAGATCCACACCCATGCCTCCTAGAAATCTGCATTTCAAATATGACTAAATCTACTAAATCTAAAAATTATTACCTTTTCTAGCAAATGTTTTCCTCCTACTGTGTTATTAATCTCAATGAATGACATGAATTATCAATTGTCTGAGGTCTCAATCACAACCCCCTCATTCAAAAGTCCTCTATATCCTACATTCTAAATAGAGTATTTCTGAGTCCATCCACTTATCCCAATTCTGTCTTATCCTTCTTCCATGGTTCCATCATCTTTTGCTTAGATTATTACAGAATATTAAACATCTTTTTGCTTCAATAATTCTCCTCTATCTCAACTTAGAACCTTCAAACCATTTTCCAACAGAAAACAAAACAAAACAGAAGTGAATTACAATAACAACTGACACATTGGGGAACTTTTGAAATGAAAAAAATTATAAAATAATACACTTAAGAGAAGCTCTAAAGAGTTAGAAGACAAAAGAACAAGCAATCATCCATTTCTTTAACTGAAAACTCAAAACACTGTCTCCAAAATAATCTCTCTCAAAGACTCTTTAGTTCATTCAAACCTTTAGAAATCCACCCTCCTTGCATCCATTTCTACTCAGCTTTATCTTCACCATCCACTTACACTCCTTTCTTTTCCTTCTCCTCTTTCCCTTATATTTTCTTTAACTTGCTATCTTTACTTGAGAAAAGGTAGGAATCACAAGAAAGAAAAGGAACAATCTCAGGACAGGAACAATCACATTACATGACATCCCGTTAAACCACAGGAACGGAAAGCAGATCTATAGTAAAGTGAATTTAAACACTAAAGAGTCAGGTTGGGAGTATAATGAATGATTTTTCTAACCCCTGTGAAAATAGACAGAAAAAATTACTATAAAATTCAGGATTGTATTTGATACTTATTGCTCTATACTATCAAAAATATACCAGTCAGTTCATTTAATTGTTAACCCCTAAGACAGAAATTTTACAAAAAGGTTAAATACAATAAGACAGGAAAAACCAAGGGAGAATTTAAATAACCAAGCTGTCAAGTCATTTTTTAAAATGACTTTCAAAGAGCACTAAAAATGGCACTACATAAAGCCATTTCTGAAACCATTCCTTTAGAGGTAGACTGAATAAAGATTCAAATTGTTAAAAATTAAAGGTTAAATATTTATGCTGACAGGCAAAATTTTTAACCAGTTCATGACTTTGAGATGCTATGGAAACAAAGATTATCTTAAACTTTTTCAGGGATCTCTGTAAAAAACCAATAGCACATACAAAAATTGATAGCTTAATGCTACCTACTGAAAATGTCATAAACATAAGGCAGTATAGAACCACACAAATACAGTAGCCACCAACCACATGGCTATTTAAATTTATATTAATAAAAACTAAATAAAATTAAAAATACAGTTTCCCGTTTACTCTAGTCACATTTCAAGTTTTCGGCAGTCACAAGTGTCTCGTGGTTACTGTATTTTACAATGCAGATATTTCATCACTGCAGAAAACAACATCAGAGAGCAAGCACTGATGAGAAGCTAGAGGAAATATATCAGCAGGTCATCATGCTAAACAGACTGCTATAAGTAAAGTTCTTACACAAGAATCTCTTATAGAACAGAAACACAAATTGATTGAGTGGTCTGCAATTTCCATCACAGATGCACAAAATTTGACCCTTGATTCTGAAAATACAATGGGAATAAACAGATCTTGCATTGATTTTCCCCAATGTTTCTTTTCAAAAGTGGGGCCAGGTTTACTTTTAAAAATAAATATAATATGAATAATCTTTTGATCTTTTATATATTTAGGAAAACTTTTTAGAGCAAATGAGGTTTAAGTTGAAATCTCAAACAAGTTTGACTCACTGTATACATAAAATGAAATATTTGACTAAGTTGATAAAACAGCAAGATGATTTACAATGACGTAATTCAATTTGCAGGTTAAAAGTTAAGGTATAGTTAACTTTTCAAATAAGAAACCAATTTTAAGAATTAATCTATAAAAAACCTTATGAAATACTTTCACTAAGGGCCTCTGTGATAGCATAAATTAGTTATCTGTATATAAACCACTGGGAAAAAAAATCATACTGTTCTTTATTTTTCCTTTATTTTGGCAAGATTGGTCCATGCTCATAAAGCAACAACAAATTTTAAAATGGGAATGAGAAAAAAACAATATCTGGAAAGACTTATTTAAATTCAATTTTGCTAAAAATTGTTAAGTATATTTTACGTTTACAAATAAATTCTTAACCCGTTATTCAATATCCCTCTCTTATTCTGCTGCTCAATTCTCTTGATTCTCAAACACAAAACAATTATTGTTCTCCTTCCTTCATTTTATGCTCTACTGCACTCAACCAAAAATCACAATTCTGGAATCTTTTCTTTACCTGACTTCTAAACTCAAGGTTCTGCCTAACTACATAAACCATGTTTATTGACCCAAAGTTTTATCAGTATAACATTTGAATATCTTAACAAATTTTACGTTTTCCATTTTGTCAATTATTTATTACACTTGCTGATTTTTTTTTTAATTTCTTTCAGTGTCCTTACACATTGTTCTACTAATAGTAACAAACGTAGATGATTTTGGTAACATATTTTGGAGTATTAAGTCTACATTTGGTATAACTCAAACCAATAATTACAAATGCAAAGGTATTTATCATTCTGAGTTTTGCTATGTAATTTTCACTGAAAAACATGGGTCTGTATTATAGAAGTAATGGCGTTATTAATACTCGATCTGAGTCAAACTACATGCTACTGCTTAAAAATAAGGCTTCTCTCAAACTAGCTTGTTATTTATAGAAGCCAATTTCCTATATACATAAAACATATTTTCTAATTGTTATCTTGACTGCATTTTAAGTCTCTATTTTTATCCCTTTATGTTTCACAGGATGGTAGTCTAAGTTCACATAAAAGGCAAATTGCTTCGTTATCCAATATGAATCATCAGCACTCAACTTTGCATATTCAAGTTATTACATCATATATATTTTGGTGGTATTATTTCTCAACATAAAAACAGAATTATGGACTTACCAGAGACTTATATTTCTTTTCAAGAAGTCTTAATACAGTAGTTCTGCTATAATGTGCATGCTAAAATTAAAAGGAAATGATATTTAATATTCAAGCTGTGCCACTCAAAATCTATTTTTCCTGCGTCATTTCCAATAATAACATCATAAATCACACTATAGCTTAAGATTAAGTCGTCATAGTCAACGACAGATAGGTGTTTATGTGTGCACTGGATTACGAGCATAGCAATCACAAGAATGCAAATCACATCAAATCCTTGCTGATCATTTAGTGACTGATCAGTAGAAAGACATTCTATCCATCAATTGTGTCCAATTTCATGCTAAAATATTTTAAAAACACCACCAAAAAAGTATACCTATCAGCCTATGACAGAATCCAAAGAAAAGATACACATGGCAAAAAATAAAAATAAATAAATAAATAAGCACAATTGTTATGCTGAATAGCATACTGTACGGTCTACCCGTGCAGAAATCTGACAACACTGAAATGTTCCAAAGGGACAGTACCCTAATCATTTTCTGCCAACCATATTTTAAAATGATTCAAAGTGTCAAAAGAGATTTAATTCTCTCCTTGGAGCAAAATACAGTTGGAATTAAAACATGTAAATGCATAGCATTGTACAAAGCCAGGGAAAACTGTAAATATTGTTTAGCTAGATTATATAAGATATCATTAGTGTTCAAAATATAGTTTCTTCATTTCACTTAAGAATAAAAATATTGGCCAGGCACAGTGGCTCACATCTGTAATCCCAGCATTTCAGGAGGCTGAGGTGGGCGGATCATGAGGTTGGATGGTCGAGACCAGCCTGGCCAATATGTTGAAACCCTATCTCTACTACAAATATAAAAATCAGCCAAGCACGGTGGTGTGTGCCTATAGTCCCAGCTACTCAGGAGGCTGAGGCAGAAGAATCACTTGAATCCAGGAAGCGGAGGTTGCAGTGAGCTGAGATTGTACCACTGCACTCCAGTCTGGGTGACAGAGCAAGACTCCATCTCAAAATAAAAAAAGAATAAAAATATTAAACAAAATAAGACAAGTCAAAACTTTTTCAGAATTCTAGGGAATAGAGAATTTTTGTACTTTTTCTTTCTCTTTTTTTTTTAAATAAAGACTGGTTCTGCTATGTTGGCCAAGCTGGCTTCAAACTCCTGACCTCAAGTGATTCACCCTCCTTTGCCTCCCAAAGTGCTGGGATTACAGGCATGAGCCAACGCACCCAACTGGGAATAGAGTTTTTAATTAAACACTGATTAAATGGTGTTTTGGTTAACTGAAGGTTAATCAAAACTCTGTGTTTTAACTCTTGTAGCTTAAAATGTTTTCAGAAACTATTATCTTTTTTTAACTTTATTAAAAGAAATAAGTTGATATAGTATTAAACTATTTTTAATATTGACCATGTTCAGAAAAGAAATCCTCATAGTGTATCTCTTAGACCAGGGTCAGCAAACTACAGCCCTCAGATCAAATTCTGCCTAGACCCAATTTCGCAAAAAAAAAAAAAAAGAAAAATTTACTGGAACAATCAAGTCCATTCATTTACCTATTATGTACAGATGCTCTGGAGCTACAACATTAGGGTTGAATAGCTGCAATAGGGACTGTACAGTCCACAAAGCCAAAAATACTGTGCTGAACAGTAAATGAATGCCCAGCCCCTCTCTTCTCCAGTGCAACAAATATAGTACCTAGATGCCCAGTACAGATTGAGAGAGAACACAATGTGAGCACAAAGCCAGTCATATTGCTACTATCGACAAACCAACCTCTCCTGTTCAATGGAGGTTGAGGGAGGTAACAGTATAAAGATCTCTCTACTCTTAATATTAGTTTCAGTCCCAGCTTCCTAAGAAATTGGAAAGTTCAGGCATTAAACACATTCCCCAAACTTCAGATTCAGGAGGGAGATAAATGAAGGAATACTTTCAGAAATATCTCCTAAGCCAAAAAAAAATACATATTGAATCCTTATGTTCCACCACATCAGCTTAAAATTTTTGAAGCTTTTACACCAAAGAAAAAATAGATTTTGAATAGGCATTCGACGTACATAGATTCAAATGAAATACAACTTAAAATCCTATTCTGGCTCTGCCACTTAATAGGTAAAAAGTCTTGGGCAAGCTAACTTCTCCATGTCTTAGTTACTGCATCTGAAAAACGGGGTATTATACCACTTACCTCATAATTTTTTTTAAGAACTAAATGAGTTAACACATATAAAAATGATTAGAACTTTTATCACACAGTAAATATTCAAATATTAGCTATTTATTAAAATGATATAGCAATGCCCTAAAAGGTATAAAAATATTCTTTTTTTCCTTACCATCCATTTTTTGAACCACACAGCCTTGGTATCAACTAAGGCAAAAAAGTAGATCGGATCTAAAATCTTTTGTGAGACAACATGGCTTTGATCACGTTTAACTGTTAACAAGGACAAAGTACTTTCCACAATTTCTTCCATATACCTTAAGATTTGGGAAAAAAAAAATGCAATTACATATATAGTACTGGTGGTATACTTTATATTTATGGAACGATAAAGTAGCGTATAATCTTCAGAAACATTCTTTCTATTTCAGTAAATTACATAGGTAGGATTTACACTCAATGTTTCTGTTTTAAAAACATGTTCTTTATACTTCAACACTGGGTCTGCAAATTTAACTTTTCTTTTTAGACTCACAGATGCTCTTACAACTTAGTATAAATTTTAGAGATGAAAGGAAAAAGTTTAAAGAATATTTAAGGAACTTGTCCAAAATATAATAGCAAAGACCAGTAAGAACCTAACACAGACCTTCATCAGTGACACTTAAAAAAAAAAACAACCTAATGCTACATTTTCTTTTAATCTTGTAATAAATGACATAAAATGGTACTTTTATAGAATGATTCACATAGCTAAGCATAAAATGACAAGCTTAAGAAAAAAGAAAATAAAAACTTCATTAATCCCTTCCCAATAGTGTAAGACTACTAAGACTGCCTTTACTTTTTCTATCTGAAATGTATATGAGGCGGTAACGCTGCTGGGTTTTATGCTGGCATATGTTGGGAGGTGACTTACTTCTCTGGATGACGAATCCAGAAAGATGGAGCCTCTTTCTGATATTCATTTAGAAGACGAACCTACAAAGCAGTGCACAATAGTTCTCAAAAAATTAGAATCCTCAAATATAAAACTAAATAAATAAAAATAAAAGCATATTCTAGTAAATGGATACCTTTTTAAGTAAGCGAGTCATATTAGGATTAGTTATATCTACACCAACTGAAAGAGTAGGAATATGATTTTCCCTAGAAAGAAAGAATAACTCCAAATACTTAGCTGAAAAAAAAGGGAAAACATAAAATTACATCACTCATTTACAGTGCTTTCTGAAAAAGTTATTTCCTATCCATTCTTCTTAAGGACATGCAAATGACAAAAAACATTTTTAAATGTTTTCATAAACATACCTAAGCGTGTATAAATTTCCTTGGTCATATGTAATGGAGAAAGCGAAAATGTCTGTGCATAGAATTTTAAAATCCGGTCCTGCGGAAATGAGACAGAAGATTTTCAGCTAAGATCTTACAAGAATAGAACAGCAATGAAACATTTTTCACACAGTAAAAACTCAGAAAATAAAATAAATACAAATAAACCATTCAGAAACCAGAGTTGGAATGTATTTATTTAAAAATGGCACACTCTTGTATCAGCAAAATTAAAATCAACCAAAACTAATATGTGAATCTAATAACAGAAAGATACTACTATACAATCTGATCATAATAGATACTGACATGGTGAGGAGGGGGTAAGGTAAAGTTTCATAGAAGAGACAATGTAAAGGTGTCAAAGAAAGGAACAGAGTAGGCAGTACTAATTTTTTTAACACTCCATATTTCCAAATCCAAAATTCATCATTTTTAATTGCTTACATGGGTAGCTTCAGTAATTAGAGATTTATAATTATTTCTAATAATTTTGCCTATTCCCAAAAAACGTATTCTTATATTTAAATTTTTACATTATTAAAACTCAAAATAGAAACCATTAGAAGGTAAATAAGTTAAATGTGCCAACAGATGTAGTCAGCACAATGCCTGGCACCAAGAGATACTTTAATATGGTCGCTATTATTATCCTTTTAATTATACCTACTTTAATATGATGAGATTAATCTTAATAGTGAAATTCAACTTTCCATGAAATAAAAACATAAAATTGCTTTAAATATTCTAACTTGGGGGGAAAAAATAGAAACTCTGTTGATATCATTTTAGATAATCTGATTACAAGAAATAGTTTCCCAAGTGACTAAAGATATCTTCTAATAGCCCCAAGAAATTCCTACTGAACAAAGGATTTTAAATACTTTGGGAAGTCTATTTTTATAGCTGCAGGAACTCATAGGTATTTGTCACAACCCTAAAGGCTCCACTTGGTTGCATGTAAGAATCCTTTAGAAAAGGAGATGAAGAAATAGAATTGAACTCAAAAAGAATTTGGATCAAGCACAAATTTAAAATGAAAAAAAAAACTTGCCTTGTTTTCTACTTCAAAATGACTAATTTTGTTACAATGTCTCCTGTATAATAACTGCTTCCAATTTTATTAGCATAAGTAATAAAACTGAACATTGCTGCACAATAATTTTAAATGGCTACAATTTGCTATCTTATAAAGTTATTACATAATTTATAAAATAGAGGAAATCTATCCAGCTACTATTCTGCATTTGTTAAGTTAAAAAAAAAAAGAAAAAAAAATAGAGGGAAATTTACAATTGCATCTCTCCTTAGACAGCTTGAAATGTTAAAGATAACCCTGAGATACATTTTTCACCTTGAAGTTCTTGGATCATTAAGTTGTTCCAGAAGTCTACAATACCCTCTGGTGTTAACAAGGTTGAACTGCAACCAAGGATTAGGTGAACACCTTCTTCCCCTTATGAGAATTACAAACAGTGATTCTCAAACCACTTCTATATACCAGTATAATCATATCTTCACTAATGACAGACCTATCTTAAATAGACATATTGGGATACCTAACATTTTTCTATAACTATCTATTTATTATCTGTGTTATCTACCGAAATCTAAGTTCCCTGAGGGCGAAGACTTTGTGTCTTGTCCATGGTGTGTTCCCAGTGTCTAAACTAGAATGATACACACTGCAGATATTCAATACATAGTTGCTGAACAAAGAGTAAAATGTAACTCTTCTGCTCATGCCTTAAATTCTATGCCAAACCTCATATCGATTTTAAAGCCAAAACTGTCTTCACTGATACATCAATTAGGAAGAAAAGATTCTTTACAAGGAAATCCAATTTGTGTTTAAAATGCAATTCTTGGATAATCAGGGTTTTTTGTTTCATTCCCATCATAGACACTATCTGTAGAATTACTGCACTTGCTAATGTAAGCTTACTTTTCATCATCATATAACTGTTCCTAAAATGTCATATGCAAATCAATTTGTATAGAAAATCCTATCTACTGACTTCCTAATTTTATAATTTTAGAAACCTTCTATATTTGCTTTATGATTCACCTCAAATTATTTTCTAAAATCTCAGCCTTAGTTTACCAGCTTCTCTTTTTAAGCAGTTAAGCAATCTCTAAATAAACACTGAAATACATGAGGAAAATGCTTATAAGCCCTTTTGAATAAACCATAATTCATCATTTTAGTTCAAATTTTCATGTACCATGAATTCTTTTAAAATATTTTTCTTTTTTTTTTTTTTATCTGAGAGTATCATAAAACAGCATTATTCAAAAGCAATTATACAGCCAGGCGTGGCAGCTCAAGCCTGTAATCCCAGGAAACTTTGGGAGGCTGAGGCAGGAGGAACATTTGAGCCCAGGATTTCAAGATCAGCCTGGACAATGTGGTAAGGTCCTATTTCTACAAAAAAAAAATACAAAACTAGCCAGGTGTGGTGGTGCATGCCTGTAGTGTCCAGCTACTTGGGAAGCTGAGGTGGGAAGGTCATTTGAGTTTGGGAGGTTAAGGCTGAAGTGAGCCATAATCATGCCACTGCACTCTAGCCTGAGTGACAGAAAAAGTCCCTGTCTCAAAAAACGAAACAAAATAAAACAAAAATAACATATTAGAATATTCCTTTACAAGATAAAATGCACAAGTTAGTGTATTATTTGACAATGAAGTATATTGACCATATTTTGAATTGAATCATAAAATTTCCTTAAGGAAAATTTTGATAATTCGAAACTGAAGTTCCATAAATATGTGAGCTACTATTAAAGAAAACTATCAGCCAGGCGCAGTGACTCAAGACTATAATCTCAGCACTTTGGGAAGCCGAGGTGGACAGATCACCTGAGGCCAGAAGTTTGAGACCAGCTTAGCCAATATGGTCAAACCCCATCTCTACTAAAAATATAAAGATTAGCTGGGCCTGGTGGTGCGCACTTGTAATCCCAGCTACTCGGGAGGCTGAGGCAGGAGAATCACTTGAACTGAGGCCATGCCATTGCACTCCAGCCTGAGCAAAAAGAGCAAAACTCCATCTCAAAAAAAAAAAAAAGAAAGAAAGAAAGAAAAATAAAAACTATCATAACTGTCATATTCTACTGATCTTCAGAATGGTGGGAAAACAAATTATTTTTAATATTTCTATAACCATTTTCTTACACTAAACACAGGATCAGGATCTGAAAGAGACAATGTCAGTTTTTCGCAGAGAGTAGTCCAATTTTCACAGTTCAGGACATCAGATGGAGGAGCTGAACATAATGTTTGCAAGGCTTCATATCTCACCTACAATTTTTTAAAAAGATTTTTATTAACACAAAGTCACTAAAATATCACAAAACAGTATTAAACAAACTACTAAAAGGCAAAGTCTGAAAAATTTATAAAGAGTGATTTATCAGATGCCTTTATATTAAAAAGCTCTTGAGAAATCATTTTTTAAACTAAGTGCTAAGCAGAGAAAAAAACAGTTGCTGTCTGTGTAAAGCAAAAATTAAAATAATAAATGTAGTAGGAGATTTTAGGTATCATGTCTAAGTCAACGGGAGGAAGAATGGTAGTTGAATCAGTATCACCAATGCAACATTTCCCAGTGGCCTTGTCCTGCAGGTTTTCCCCATTCTAGGCCATTCCTACAGTTTGAGGGCTTTAATTTCAAAATGCTGCCCAAATACACCTTTGGCAAAGCATTCCCATTCTAGGATACACGAACAATTCTCACAAAACAATCGGTTAGAATTTGTTTTTCTGCTATACCATATTTTCTGGCCCTCTGACTACTTAGGTAGAAAAAAAAAAAGACATTCATCAGTGGGATGCAAAATTGAATTTCTGTATTTTTATAGAAAGCTTACTTCTTAATCAGTCTTCTCAAAATGCAATCAGAATTCGCTCAAAACAGTAAGACCCAAGGGAAAGTAGTAGAGAACAGTTCCACTCCAACGATGAACGGAACAAAGCTTTTCTCCCACTCAATAGCCAAGTAGCGAATAATAACATACTAATTCCAACCTCATACTCAAAATCTGATCACTTCCCAACTGAAACAACTAAAGCCTTGTCATTGAAAATGGTGAGGCCTCAGAGACAGAAGCCAAAATCTCAGCAAATCTGACACTCTGAATCAGGACCCAACTTATAGACAAAAAAACATAGTATATACATATATTTGCAACTGCCTATATAGTCATATGAAAGAACTCCTAAATACAACTTTATCTGTGATAGGTGGTAAGGGAAATATTGAGAGAGTTTTAAAAATTAGAAATTCATTTACAATGTTAAGTAATTTTTCCATTTCAGTAAATTTTTAGGAAAAATCCCATTAAGAATTTACTACTTGCAGAAGCAAAATGAAGGTTTCTAAACAAGTACAGATTTCCAAATCATCCATTTAAATTAAACCCAACAGGATTTTTATCATATAAAATTCAAAACTCATTTCTAACATTTTTTGAAAGATGTTATTTAATATGAACCCAGAAAATAAATCGTAATGCAAAATGCTGAGAAGAAAAAAATTATTCCTCTCTATGATGTTTTAGAAATTTTCAGTAGGAGTAAATAACAACTATTCATTTAGTTTAAAAGTTTGAGAAAAAAAATTTTAATGGCAAGATAGATATATCAATATATAAAAGGCTTAGGTAAAAAAACAAAAATCCTATCATATTTTTCATTTCATGCTGACTTGAAAAGAATCACTTTTATAAAAGTGATTCTGCCTGGGTGACAGAACAAGACCTTATCTTTAAAAAAAAAAAATCATGTTTCTAATAAATAACCAAATGGGTCAAAGTTACTCAGATGGTTAGGGGAGGCATGGGTAGATGCTAGTCAAAGGATACAAAATTTCAGTTAGAAGTAAATTCAGGAGATCTACTGTATAACATGATGAGTATGTTAATAACAATGTTTTATTCTTGAAAACTGCTAAGAGTAGATTTTAAATGTTATCATCACAAAAAATAAGTATGTGAGGCAATGCATGTCAGATCAGTTCAACTTAGCCATTCCCCAGTGTATACATATTATAAAACATGTTGTATAAGACCAATATACACAATTTTTATTTGACCATTAAAAAAATTATTTTTAAGAGCTGTTCACATTTGCTAAAAGTAGAAAAAGAATTAAAAATCTTTTTTCTTAAGAAATAACCATCTACAATGTTACATACAAAAGAACAGTGAAGGGACAGTTTGGGGGACAACTGCCCATAACTTTATCCCTTTGAAATTGAAGCTAAAAATAAAAATTTCCTCTTACAAACCACGACAGTTCTCTAAGGAAAGCCTCCCTTACTCTGACTTTTCATTTGGACTTGAAAGTTTACCAGGGATATCAGTCTAGAATTGCCCATAATCACAAAGGCTTAGCCTCAAGAGAAACAACCTGGCTGCTACTGATTGTGATCTCATACACTGTAAATACATGTTATCTGCATGAACTGACAGCTATCCCTGAAACTTACCTCTTTAGGCTGCCCAGGATCCAACTGGTCTAAAATCAATTGTAATTTCCCTTGACAAAATCTGTAACTCTGTAACACAATTGACATAACATTCATTTAAAAGGCTTTTAGAAATATTGCTATAAATTATTTTTTCACTATAATTCCAAGCACAGAACGCAATCTGGACAAGAGAAGCGGATGATCTATTTTGATCTGGCAGCAACTTAGAACTCTTCTTCCGAAGGCTTTTACATGGGAACTGAAAGTCCCAGTAGGACAGTGTACCTTCATGTACAGAACATTATAAGACTCATAAGATATAAAGCCAAAATGGTGCATACTCAGATATGTGAGATGAATGAAATAGACAGATAAAACAAACAAGCAAAAAAAATAAAAAAAGCTACCGATAGTACCGTAGGCATAGCTACAGTGCTGTTTGGACTGTGTTGATCTCTTTCTTTCCTATACTTTTCCTTAGCCTTTCTCCATAGTTCTTTGGTGAAAAAAATCCTGAAGGAAAAATTTATATCTATAAAAAAAAGTTTATAGTAGATTATAAGATATTTTGGAGAAAGAAAGGCTCTTTTATCCATCAAAGGCAATTTAAACATGCATAATATATAAAATATCATCTGAAAATAAAATTATAGTAATAGCTACAACTTATTGAGTAAACATTATGTAACAAGCCCTATCTCAATTTATGACTGTGAAATATGAGAAATATGAAAACCAAAGAGGTGAAATAACTGCTCCAAGTCACAGAGTTATGAGAACTCACATTCCCAGCCATACTAGGACTCACTTCTCTTCACTATCCTCTCTTGAGGTGTTCTCACTCAGGTTTTTGACTGTAAGTATATATCATGATGATTCATAAATACATATCAGCCACTTGCTCTCCAGAATTGTAATACATATCTATTTACCTTCTCAATTATTTCCATTTGGATGTCTAAGGGGCATCTCAAACTTAACATGTCCAAAAGAGAATTCTAATTTTTTTTGTGCCAATATGCTCAACTTTTAAGACTATAAATGCCACTACGGTCAATCCAGAATTTGACTTAGATAAAAACATGAGTCAATCTTGACTCCTCAGTTTCTCTCATTTCCTACACTGAATCCATCATTAAGTCCTGTAAGACAACTTTCAAGCTTCACATATCTTAAATCCAACTACTCATCACCACTTCCCTGCTAAAACCCTAGTCCAAGGCACTATCATCTTTAATCTAGACTACCTCAGTTCATCTTAACTGGTCTCCCATCTTCTACTCTTAAGTCATCCTACCCTACCATCCATTCTCTACCAACAAAGTCAAATCACTTCACTCCCTTACCCAAACCCCTCACAAGACTTCTTCCCACTATACCCGTTTCTCCCTCTATCTCTCATACATCATCTCTCATCCAGGCTCCAGTCACACTGCCTTCTTTCCATCCCTGGAAGATGTCATGCTCATTCTAGCGAAGAACCTTTGCCACTGCCTTTCCTCCAGGCTGGCAGCACTCTTACTCCAGAGCTTTATGTGGCTGCCCTCTCTCACTTAAAACTCAGCTCAGGTCGGGAGCGGTGGCTCATGCCTATAATCCCAGCACTTTGAGAGGCAGAGATGGGTGGATCACAAGGTCAGGTGATTGAGACCAGCCTGGCAAACATGGTGAAACCCCATCTCTACTGAAAATACAAAAATTAGACGGGCATTGTGGCACATGCCTGTAATCCCAGCTACTCGGGAGGCTGAGGCAAGAGAATCGCTTGAACCCAGGAGGCAGCGGTTTCAGTGAGCCGAGATTATACCACTGCATTGCACTCCAACCTGAGGACAGAGCGAGACTCCCTCTTAAAAAAAAATAAAAAATAAAAAAAACCTCAGCTCAGCTCAAAAACCTCCTGATATGGTTTGGATGTCTGTGCCCTCCAAATCGCATGGTAAAATGTGATTCCCATGTTGGAGGTAGAGCCTGGTTGGAAGTAACTGGATCGTGGAGGCAGATCCCTCATTAATGGCTTAGCAGGAGCCCCTGGGTGTTTAATGAGTTTCTGCTTAGTTAGTTCACAGGAGATCTGGTTGTTTAAAGTCTGAGACCACCCCCTTCTTCCACTTTTGCTCCAGCTCGGGCCATATCATGGGCCTATTCCCGCTTCAACTTCTACCATGGTGCTAAGCTTCCTGAGACTCTCACCTCAGCTGAACAGATGCTGGTGCCTTGCTTGTACAGCCTGCAGAACCGTGAGACAACTAAACCTCTTTTCATTATAAATCACCCAGTCTCAGGTTTCCAAGGCAAAAATGGCCTAACACGTCTCCTCAAAACTAATTTCCCTGATCCCTCTAAAGTCTTCTCTGCAACCCTCATTAACCACTACACCACTGTCCTGTTTTCTTCATCGTCTATATTACTAATGGACAGTCTACAGGCTATAGTGTGTGTGAGGGGAAAACAGGAGGAACCAAAGTTTTGCCTGACTACACTCCCCTCTAGAACTTGGTCTTTTCCCCTATAATGTTCCCAGTACCTGAAACAGTGCCTGAGGGAGGCACTCAACATATATTTAATACGAGAATAATTCTAAAGCCAGTCTTCCTACCATGCTACATTGTCTTTCTCTAAGAAAACAACCAGAGGGTACATAGAGCCACCTCATAATTAATAAATCCAAAACAGCCTGATACTTCATACTGTCCAACATAAATTTTCTTAAAAAGCCTTTAAAATGTCCTGAGTTTACCCTTTGATAAAAGCATATAGTTTGCTGAAAGTATAGATGCTCTTTTTATCATTGAAAGTACTGCATATTATTAGGAGAAATACCTAACGTAGATGACGGGGTGATGGATACAGCAAACCACCACGGCACATATATAATTACATAACAAACCTGCACATTCTGCACATATATTCCAGAACTTAAAGTATAAAAAAAAACTATTTGTTGAATGCCTGGTGATTAAAACAGCTACAGATTGGAGGCCTTTGTTTTCATTGAAATCAAATAGTTTATATTTCTACAGCTACATTAATTTTATTTCTCTCTGAAATTATACAAATTGTATATGAGCATTCATCAAAGCAAGTCATTGTCTTAACTGTGAAAGAGACTTGGCGGTAACCTGGTGTCCATCAGTACATGGAAGGTTCTGTCTGTGATGACTTTGAGATCAAAATAAGAGAGTTTGGTAAACCAGGTATTTCCTTAAAAAAAAAATACTGCATATTAAATACAGCTCTGATTTTGAATTTTCATTGTGTTGTGTTAAAATATTAAAATTTATTAATAACTACAAAGTAAATATGAGTATATATGAATAAGGCATATTCCTTAATAGAAATATAGAGACATAAATTATATAAAATAGACATCTTAGAACACATAAACGCACACCTTTATATGCATATATTTATAGATACACACATGCATACATGTATATGTATATAAGTATACATTTATTTATACAAGAGTATATTGTGTGTGTGTGTGTGTGTGTGTGTGTGTGTGTGTGTGTGTTTGCTAGACAAGCTCTTTCATTTTTTAAAATATTTCTCTTTAGCCTGGCCCTTCTGCCCCTCTTTTGTAAACTTGATTTCTTCTGGTCCTTCCACTTCCACCATATGATTTTTATCAGCTCATTATCTATGTATAAATGTCTTGTCAATCAACTCATTAAAAAACAAGCAGAACCTCAAGGATATGAGTTTTTAATCAAACAGACTGAGTTCCTGGCTCCCTCTTTTAACCAGCTAAGTGACTCTGCAGCCACATTTAACTGCATTCTCAGTTTTCACATCTACATACCAGCATCACTGTAAGAATTCAGTGGAATAATAATTAATAAAGTCTTTTGTTTTATCACTATCAAAATTTTAAAATTTGAAGTAAGCCTCATGTCTCTCAAAATTTTTCTATGAGAAAATATAAAATAATTGATTTTCCACCTGCCAACTAGCGTGTTCAAGATCAGGCAATCTAAAAATATAATCCATTGATTTCCACAGATTTCCATTCTAATCCAGTCTTTTTTCCAATACAGAGGCATGTTCAATAACAGCCCCAACAAATGGCAATTCAGCCACTGAACACTGTCGGTTACAGGGAGTTCATATTTGGTGAGACAACCAGTATTATGCTAAATAGCAGCCAACATAAAAAGGTAATCCTTACATCTTAACAGAATTCATTTCCATACACACTCCCCAAGCCAAGGCTCCATTTTCTAATCTCCTTGTACATAATGGCTCAGGCAAAGAATCCTTACTCTCTGAAAATATCTTTACCTTTTACTTCACGAAAATTATCAAGGACAATCAACACAGTGATTCCTCAACGTTCCCCTCCTCTTCCCCACTGTACTATTCTGTGGTAGAACTGTGGTAGATCTGGTCACCAAATACACAGATCTTTCCTGAGTCTTCATCTTCTTTGACTTTATTCTATCATACAACACAGCTAATTCACCATCCCTCCTGCCTTAAACTTATCCCCTCTTAAGCTATACCCAGTGCAATACAGTTTGGTACCTTCTCTTCTGACCCATCCTTTTGTCTCTACTGACCCTCTGGAAATGGGTTTCCTAAGGCTGCATCTATTTAGGTGGCTTCAGCAACACATCCGCACAAATGACTCACACTGTCTTATCCCCAACATTAACCTTTTCACCAAGTGAATCCTGCATTTTCGACTACTTATATCAGTGACACACCTTATTGGCATCTCAAATTCATATGTCTTAAAAAAGTGGCCAGGTGTGGTGGGTTACACCTATAATCCCCACACTTTGAGAGTAGACCTACTATGTACCTGGCAGGATGATTTTATAGCTAACAGCTATGAATAACAATTAAAATATAATTCTTGCCTTCACTCCATAATCTTATCCTAATCTGTCCTTCCAACGTACCCCCCACAAACTCTTTGTTTCAACCATTCACATAAACTACTCATAGGTTCCCATATATGCCATATTCTTTATTGATTCAGAGCTTTGGTCCATTCCCCTGTCTGAAATACTTTCCTCTGTAGCACTTTGATACTCATAGTTGTAAGGGTTACTCCCATGAGACATCATTTCTATCTCACAACTCTGTTATTTATGTACCTATTCTATCTTCTTTACTTTCTTAAGTAAGCTATTTGAAGAAATAATGCAATTTGATTAATCTTTGCACTTCTGCAGTGTCTAAAACAAGAGACTATACATGGCAGAGGCCTAACATATATCCACCAGATGAATGTACATCCAGAGTCGATGTCCCTCTATTCCATATTTTGTCTTTCCTTCCAATTTATAATGCATATTAGAAAAGCATAATCTTTAATAGCTATCTGATTGGAAAAGCCTCCGTCTCTTATTCATCACCCTATAAGATGCTTTTAATTATCTTCCTAAATACAGCATAAATTTCTCTTTAAAAACGTTATTTAAGCAATGAAATGACTTTTATTGCACTAGAATTCCGAATGAGTCTAATACCCACTCTAAAGGTTATCTATGTTGAAGTTCCTTTTAATATTGTTATTTATCAGTGGGTAGACAGAAGTCGCTATAGCAACTGATTGCAATGTTTTAATGAGAGCATATATTTGCTAGGTTTTCAGTTGTCCTAAATGTTTCTTAAATTAAAAATTCTTAAGGATAGGAACAGTGTCTGCTAATTTGATTTGTAAAGTTAGAGATATAGATATGTTCATAATAGAAGTGATTATGTCCATATAGATACTTCCAAAAGAAAAGTTCTTTAAAAACATGTTTACATTTGTTAATGTGTAAACTTGGCAAACAGTTTCTGAGCAAACTATAAAAGGAAAGAAGAAAGAAATAGAATAGGTTGATAGTCTAAGATGTATTTAGTCCTCTTATACGATCATACAGATTCAAATTAAAGGCCTTTATATGCTAAAATAAGATTTAGATATGTGTTTGTCAAATGTAGGTTACCTAAGACTACAAGTAGAACACATTATGTAATTTTTTAAAGAGATATATACTCAATTACTCAAGACAATCCTAAGCAAAAAGAACAAAGCTGGAGGCATCACACTACCTGACTTCAAACTATACTATAAGGCTACAGTAACTGAAACATCATGGTACAGGTATCACACCAGATATATAAACCAATGGAACAGAAGAGAGGCCTCAGAAATACACCACACATCTAAATCCATCTGATCTTTGACAAACCTGACAAAAACAAGCAATGGAGAAAGGATTCCCTATTTAAGCAATGGTGCTGGGGAAACTCACGAGCCATATGCAGAAAACAGAAACTGAGCCCCTTCCTTACACCTTAGACAAAAATTAACTTCAGACAAACGAATTAAAGAC
This sequence comes from Plecturocebus donacophilus, assembly GCA_004027715.1. Lineage (NCBI taxonomy): Eukaryota > Metazoa > Chordata > Mammalia > Primates > Pitheciidae > Plecturocebus > Plecturocebus donacophilus. The sequence continues at coordinate 38,571 of PVKP010006420.1, forward strand.
TTAAATGTCCAACCCAAAACCATGAAAACCCTAGAAGAAAACCTAGGCAATACCATTCAGGACATCGGCATGGGCCAAGACTTCATGACTAAAACACCAAAAGCAATGGCAACAAAAGCCAAAATGGACAAATGGGATCTAATTAAACTAAAAAGCTTCTGCACAGCAAAAGAAACTATCATCAGAGTGAACAGGCAACCTACAGAATGGGAGAAAATTTTTGCAAGCTCCCCATGTGACTAAGTAATAATATCCAGAATCTACAAGGAACTTAAACAAATTTACAAGAAAAAAATAAACAATCCTGTCAAGAAGTGAGTGAAGGATATGAACAAATATTTCTCAAAAGAAGACATTTATGTGGCCAATGAACTTGAAAAAAAGCTCATCATCTCTAGTCATTACAGAAATGCAAATCAAACTACAATGAGATACCATCTCATGCCAGTTAGAATGGTGATTATTAAAAAGTCAGAAAATGGCCAGGCATAGTGGCTTACACCTGTAATCCCAGCATTTTAGGAGGCCATGGTGGGCAGATCATGAGGTCAGGAGTTCAAGACCAATCTGACCAACATGGTGAAACCCCATCTCTACTAAAAATACAAAAACTAGCCGGGTATGGTGTGCACCCTGTAATTCCAGCTACTCAGGAGGCTGAGGCAGGAGAATCACTTGAACCTTGGAGGCAGAGGTTGCAGTGAGCCGAGATAGCACCACTGCACCCCAGCCTGGGTAACAGTGAGACTCTGTCTCAAAAAAGTAAAAAAATTTTGAAAAGTCAGGAAACAACAGATGCTGGCAAGGCTGTGGAGAAATGGGAATGCTTTTTACACTATTGATGGGAGTGTAAATTAGTTCAACCATTGTGTGAATGATTCTTCAAGGATCTAGAGGCAAGCGTCTAGAGGAATTCAAGGCAATTCAAGACAGTGTGGCGATTCCTATCTAGAACCAGAAATACCATTTTACCCCACTGGATATAGAACCAAAGGATTATAAATCATTCTATTATAAAGACACATGCTCATACATGTTTGCTGCTGCATTGTTTACAATAGCAAAGACTTGGAACCAATTCAAATGCCCATCAGTGACAGACTGGATAAAGAAAATGTGGCACATATATACTATGGAATACTCTGCAGCCATAAAAAAGAATGAGTTCATGTCCTTTGCAGGCATGAAGCTGGAAACCATCATTCTCAGCAAACTAACAATGGAAGAGAAAGCCAATCACTGCATTTTCTTACTCATAAGTAGGAGTTGAACAATGAGAACACATGGACACAGCAAGGGGAACATCACACATCGGGGCCTGTCATGGGGTGGGGAACAAGGGGAGGGATAGCATTAGGAGAATACCTAATGTAGATGACAGGTTGATGGGTGCAGCAAACCACCATGGCACATGTATACCTATGTAACAAATGTGCATGTTCTGCACATGTACCCCAGAACTTAAAGTAGTAACAAGAAAATAACAATAATGATGATGATGATAGGGAAAATAATAATATGCACGCCCTAAATACTTGTTGAAGTACTTTAATCCCAATGCATTTTGCTCTCCAAAAGCAACCTCAGGACATATGTTTTGGTTTTTCAACCCTCAGAACGGATAAGCTCCATCTTAAGGCATTATTAGCTTTATTTGATTAGCTCCTTCTCTCATGTATTTTCAAAATTATTAGCTTTACTTATATTTATGTTTAAAAGAACTCCCTTTAATAATATCATTTCTAAAATAAATTAAGGTAACAAAAAATGGAAAGATATTACATGTTCATGGATTGAAAGAATCAATATTGTTAAAATGTCCATACTACCCAAAGAGAATGAGTTCGTGTCCTTTGCAGGGAATGAATGAAGCTGGAAGTCATCATTCTTTGCAAACTAACATAGGAACAGAAAACCAAACACTGCATGTTCTTGCTCATAAGTGGGAGTTGAACAATGAGAACACATGGACACAGGGAGGGTAACATCACACACCAGGGCCTGTCAGGGTGTGGGGGGTAATGGGAGGGAGAGCATTAGGACAAATACCTAATGCATGCAGGGCTTAAAACCTCGATGACGGGTTGATAGGTGCAGCAAACCACCACAGCACATGTATACCTTTGTAACAAACCTGCACATTCTGCACATGTATCCCAGAACTTAAAGTAATTTTTTTAAGTGCTACATTAAGAATAACAAAAGGCAATTAATTATTTTGTTAAGATGATATCTTGCTGCTGTCCAGGCTGGACACCAGTAGTATAAAATCATAGCTCAGTGTGGCCTCAAACTCCTGGGCTCATGTTATCAGGGAAGCAGGAGGCAAGGAGAGCCACAGTGACCCCATTTTAAAGTCAACTCCAACTAGAGACTAACAAGGCACATTCCTTGCCAGTCACAATCCATGATCCTAAGATGTTTACAGCTAAGGAACCAGCTTGGTAATTCCTGCAAGCACAAATTCCTGCAACAGAAAGTCCAGAGATCTCAGTACATATAACAATATATGCTTTCAAGATAATTATAGTTATACTTTGATGTACTTACACACTAAAATGTCAAGGATGGTTTTCTTTAAATCAAGAGAATAATAAATTGTGTCATGCTGTCAGCCCACTTGTATGTAGGCACAACTTAGTTTAGTCTTTACGTAGACAGTATAAGAAAATCTTATTAAAAAGATAGTGTATTTCCCCACTTGCTTTCTGAAGACTCCATACTCTGTAACTGAATAGCTTTCAATAAACTATCTCTTCTCACTGCACTCTGCAACTTGCCTTGAATTCCTTCCTGCACAAAATCCAAAAACTCTCTCTTGGGTTCTGGGTCAAGATCACTTTTCCGCTAACAAAGCAATCCTCCTGCCTCAACTCCCATCACTGGGACTACAGGCATACAATGCCATGCCAAGCTAAAGTGGTGTGTATAGTGTGGTGTGTGTGTGTGTGTGTGTGTGTGTGTGTGTGTGTGTGTGTGTGTGTGTGTGTGTGTGTGTAGAGACAAGATCTCATTATGTTGCCCAGACTCATCTCAAGCAATCCACCCGCCTTGCTCTCCCAAAGTGCTGGGATTACAGACATGAACTATCATGCCTGATCTTAATATTTTAAAGTATGAAGAAACATTAAGTATTCATAAAGAATATCAGCACTGTTAATTAAAGAAATTACTAGTGTTCTGCTTTCAAATTGTTTTCTCAATGGATTACTATTAAAACTAACAAGCCAGCAAGCACAATTAAGTTCATATCTGCCCCTCCACATTCCTCTTCCAAACAATCCACCTGTCCCAGATCTAACTGTAGGCAGCTGCAGAATCAATGCTACTATGTTCATCTTTTAAAAATCCTAGCTATCTTTCCCTTATACTTCTCTCAAATTCTGCAGAGATTTTTAGGATTTTATGATCCCACCTTTTTGTGTTTACAAAACAAATAATAATTAAAATCTTATCAAGAGAGGGTAGCCAGACAAGGAGGAACTTCTGAAGTACTGATTGGGATGTAGGTAATCCTATTGCTCTGAGTGATGTTGCCAAAAAAGAGGTGTCTTGCCATTTCTCAGCAGTAGTATAAAATCCTCAAAACCAAAATTCGTCACCAAAAAGAGCACTGTAGAGCTTTGAAGATTTTAGTAGAGGCCAAAAAACAGTTGTTGAACTCAAGATACTCTGATTAACATTTGAAGAGTCACAGCATAAAATAAATTAGGATAATTGAAAGGATATACTCTGAATGACAGGAGAAAGGCCATGTACCCAATAAGAAAAAAAAACCTACTCAAGAAAATTCTTACTGGAAGAATCCAAAGTCTAGCAACAAAATCGAGCTAAGATTGTTCCCAGGAAAGAGAGAAACTGTTTCTTTGCCTTGTCCAGCTTCTAGAGGCTGCTGTCATTCCTTGGCTCATGGCCTACTTTCATCTTCAAAAACAGCAATCACATCACTACAACCTCTACGTCAGACTTCACAACACCTTCTCTGACTCTGACTCTCCTGGGTTTCTCTCACATAGACCCTTGTGATGAGATGAGGCCCATCTGGATAACTTGGGATCATCCCGCAATCTGAAGATCCTTAACTTAATCACATCCGCAAAGTCCCTTTTGCCATGTCATGTAACATGTTCACAAGTTCTGGGGATTAGAACATGACATCTTTGAGAAGATCATTATTCTGTGTACCACAGGTACCCAAGGATGGGTTTCAAGAAGTTGTTTGAAAAACAAAGGAAAAGTGAACACTTTAAATATGCTCATGTCAGACAAGAGTAATAGGTGACTATTATCCTAAACTCACCTTCAGCATAGGTATAAACCCTGGGGTGAAGTTCCCTCGGAAGGTAACAAAATAGTTTGCACGCTATAAAATAGCACAATGCCTGTGCTGTACTATACTAATTACTGTGGAGGAAGAAAAAGAAAAACTGCAAAAGGAAATGATACAAATTCTGAAAGCTTAATGTATACTGGAGACAATCCTCTAATTTCCCAAGCAGTTGAAAATGGCCCAGAGGTGTTCAGTTTGAAATCATATAGGACCACAGTTGAGAAATTTTCTATTTGAGTGTGTCTTTGAATGGTGTCCATTTCAGCATTCCCTTCAAGAGATATCAACAATAAAAGCCAACCTGTATAAAGCAGTGACTGTATGCCAGGCCCTGTTCTAAGCACATGACATACATTAACTCAGTTAATCTTCTCAACAATCCTATACAGTAAGTAGTGTTTTCATCCCCATTTACAAATGGGAAACACTACAGCATGAAGAAGTTAAGAAATTTGTTGCACACAGCTAGTAAGTGGTGGAACCATAATTTACACCCAAGCAGTCTCCAGGTAGTTGAAAAAAGAATAAACAGAACTGACTTTGTAGGAGGAGAGGCCAGGTTTAACGTCAAAGTCTACCCCTAAGTAGCTATTCAAGTTTGGGTAAATTACTTAACTATTATTATAAGCCTCACTTATTTCTGTGGAATAGACTAGTAATACCTAATGAACATAAAGCTAAGTACAGGGACCAGTCTATGGCAGGAACCTCAATAATATATAGCTGGTATTATTATTTCTATCTTTCTGGCATTATTTTGCAGAGACTTGTTCCAGGTTTAATCACAATACCAAATTTTTTCATAGCAATGCTCACAACTATGGTAATAACTACTATCTCCCCTTTGTTCTTCAATATCCTCACACTTACACTAACAGTCTCTCATTTTTCAATAATGTATCGAAAAATCCAAATATAACCAGGTTACAATTTTTAAAATAATAATAATGAATTAAAGCCCATTCTCTTCACAAAATACAAGTATTTCACTAATATCAAACGGTAGCATCAGCATTGTTTACAATGTCATTCACAGAAAATTTCAGACCTTTTTTTCACCCACAGCAAGAAGCAACAATTTGCATGAATAAGATTGCGAGTATTTATTGGAATGAATGACTGGTATATTTTTATCAATCTTTTCAATTCTGAACATATTAATTTAGCCTCTCTTTGATCAGCTATATGAAAGAGAGTTTGTTTTCACTATGAGCAAAAGTATACACAATACTTCCTAGAACTTGCCCATACTGAAAGAGCTTTCAGGACAGTTTTGCCATTCATATGCTTCTTTCCAAAACTCCAGGGATACTATGCTTTCTTGATAGGCAGAGTTCACTTTCAACCTAATTAGTTCCTTCTAAAACAAAGTCATATTTATAGGGCAGACATTTGAAAATTTATATATACCCTGTGGACATCCCAAAGAAAGCCAGGGAAACTTAAAGCATGATTCCTTCTCAAGAATTAAAACACAACAAGATTAAAAAAAAAAAAAACAAGAACATCTTCTAAAACTATGACCCCCTTTCTACCAAAGTTTTGCATTTTTCAAAAATCTATCATTTTAATGACTGGAAATAGTTCAGCATTGGGGATTTGGCAAGATCTTAACTGTTAGCTATTAAATCAGTCCTATTTAGATCTGAATAACTGTACTTCTTAAAACAAATGATCCATTTTTTTCTTATGTTTCAATTTCAATGTATTAAGGTGGTTCAGCAAATTATATAATCTTGTGAGCCCCCACAGTCAAAAAATTGGGTTTACTGTGCCTTTTAAGTCCAGAAAGTCTTTGATTTGAAGAAGCAACTCAGTAAACTTACTGAACAAGCCATCAAACTATATTAAAGTAAACTAAAATCTCTATACCCCACCTTTTCCACACAGTTCCTCGACAAGAAATGATTAGGGGTCACAGCATGAAGAAAATTCACAATCTCTGTCATGATCTCCATCACATCAGGTAATCAATCTAACTTGTAAAGTTCACTATTCAGCATAATCTCTCCTGCTAAATGATACAATGGTGGGAAAGCACAGTGACCTTTAACTTATGCTTTGAATATTTCCAAAACCATTTTTCCTTCAATCACACAGTCACAACCATGACCAATATAAATATTTTTTTCATGTTTTCACCCAAACTTCTTAATTCCTTTTTGGTATATGGTTAGGATCTATTTTATAGTTATGTCCCTAGGGTATAGCTAATTAGGTGAAAACTGTTTGACTAAAAATATCAGGTGAGATGAACACTAAGGTGAGACAGGCTTCTTTTGGCCTGACAGTCCGTGTGTATAAGTTCATGGCGCATGTATAGGCTATAGTCTAGCTAGTTTTCCTTGTCTTCTATTAGTGCCTATTCAGCCACTGGCCCATCTTTCTCTTAGTTTTGCTGCAGCCAAATGGCAAGTGTTCCTATAACCTGGTAGTAGAAAATGTAAGACCTCAAATCTCTTGACATTTAAAAAAGAATTTAATGTTTTAAAACTAACAATTCACAACTTTCACTTCCAGAGAATGTATAAGGGAAATGTTTCATCTCCATACCTAATCTCTAATTTAGTTAAATTTTAATGCAGATTAACTGGGAATAAGATGTTTTAACTAGAGCTTAAGCAGAATTGGTTCAATACATTTTTTTTTTCAATTCCAACATACATTAATTTCTTCATCTCACCAAGAATTGTCTCAGATATAATGTAACTATTCACTGAGCATAATTCTATAAAACATTATTTCATGGACTAAATCTTTAATATTAGGTTATTTAATTCCTTTTTTTTTTTTTTTGAGATGGAGTTTTACTTGTTGCCCAGGCTGGAGTGTAAAGGTGAGATCTCAGCTCACCGCAACTTCCGCCTCACCTCCTGGGTTCAAGCAATTCTCCTGCCTCAGCCTCCCGAGTAGCTGGGATTACAGGCATGCACCACCATGCCTGGTTAATTTTGTATTTTTAATAGAGATGGGGTTTCTCCATGTTGGTCAAGCTGGCCTTGAACTACCGACCTCAGGTGATCTGCCAGTCTTGGCCTCCCAAAGTGCTGGAATTACAAGTGTGAGGCACTGCGCCTGGCCAGGTTATTTAATTTTATTGTTTATTTTTCTTCTGAATCTTAAAATAAGAAAAATATGGCTAAGAACTAATTTATTGAAGCTAATTACTATTAAATACTATTTCAAGACACAAATGCAAAACTAAACAACATACCTGACTGAATGACGAATCACTATCAGAGCAATTGTCTGTGCAGTAACTGCGACTTTTCTCCTTTTGAATTTTTTTCTGTCTCTCTTGAATTTGTGTCCCATCTTCTTCAAACCTGTTAATCATAGACTCGACCACAGCTATCATAACGTTCTTCAGGTAATGCATCATTTCTTTGTACCTTTAAATTCAAGACAGTCTTAATAAGAGAAAGGCAATCAGAAATAAAAACAGTCAACTAGTTAAATTAACTAATTTTTTTTCTATGAAAAGGGAAGTCCCTTTAAGAACACAATGCTAAAGAGAAAAATCAAACTCAATTTTTCTTAAAGAAGAAGTAGTAGAACAGAATTCACAAAACAGCAACAAAAATTAATACAGAATTCAAAAAGTATGTGATTTCCTGGGTTTTTTTTAATGGTTACATGGATCAAGGTAGTAAAATTAAAAGAACCTAAGGCAAGAGGTTTCAATGGCATGGATTCCAGTTGCTAGCAACAAAGTCAACTATTAATATTATACCACCAAAACTCAGGCCATTTTACACAACACCTTCAACCTCCGTCTTATACTCATCTTTCTCCACCCCTCCCATTCTCTATTTTCTTTCCTTCTCTTCTCCCTTGCCCATACTTTATAGACACCCATAGCCACAACTGAGAGCTCTTATATAGTCCCAAGACCTGTGTAAGAGTTAAGCTATCAATGTGTCCTTTCAAACAGAGGCTGGGGAACCCACTATCGGGATGTTAGGAAAGGGATTCCTGGAATTAGTAAGAGTGTGAATTGGATAATATTTAAAATCTCTTTTGGTAGGTCTAAAAATCTCAAAAAGAACTCATAACAAATTTTTCCACTTTGTAAGTTCAAACTCTCAAGCATTCATATTAAGATGAGACTGAAATACTCAAAAGCACCAAGAACAGAATTTTAGAGCTAGAAAGAACCATAAATATAGTCTAGCTCTTTATTTTACAAATGAGGGATATGTGACCTGGACCACTGAAAGTTCCACATCTAAAACAAAAAAGGCATAAAGATTTAAATAAAAATAGTAAATAAATTATAAGATTTGAAATCAGAAAACTTGAACTGGAAATTCTATTTTATAGGATTCCAGCTCTGTTATCATAAATAAGTTTCAATTTCCTCAACTATAAAATGAAATTAAAAAATACAATCTAGCTAACCTATTTCATATGACTGTAGCAAAAAATAAACATATATGTATGTGAGTATATATACATATATACATGAAATAATAAATACATGTGTAATATGTGTATGTATACATATGTATATACACGTATTTATTATCATTAAAATAACAGAAATACACTAGGAAAATAAGCACAGAAATGTCCTTTTCTGTATAATTCTGGATAATTGGTCGTTGTTATTCTATAAATCAAAAAAAGAAAAAGTACTTTATCTCTCATAAAAGAAATCAAACCTGCTGGAGAATCTGAATGAAAATCATAGACTGAGATTTTAAATAAAAAGTATAAAATATATTTTAAACTTTATTGTTAAATAGATATGATTTCTATATACAATTTAAAATATATTAATATATGTAATATTCAATATTTATATCATGTGGAACTACACATTAAGTTTTATAATACATGTATTTAACATATTTAACTATCAGAAATTATGAGAAAACACAGAAATACTGAAAGCAGATGGAAATAAATTAGGAACAACTAGGGGGAGATGAATACAGAAGATAACTCAATAGAGGTAATAAAGAGTCCAGGGAACATCCCAGTTTGATGTAAAGGGACATAAAAACCAAAAAGGAATCCTGAGACACACACTGATTTGCAAAGTATACATAGGATAACAGCCCAAAGGCCCAGCTTCCGCCTCTATAGATTCTGGCCAGCAAAACACAGGGAAGCAAAACAGTTCCCTGGCAGCAATCAATATATACCCACCAAAAGCTTTTCTCTCCTTTCACAGTGATTGAATTATAGCTGGGGACAGGACTAAACTACACTCCCCAGCCTCCTTTGCAGCTAGGTAAGGCCATATGACCAACATAAAGTCCCCATCCCCTTAAACATACAATCTGGTGATTTAATAAAGAAGTATAAAAGTAAATCTTAATGATACACAGAATAAGGATAATGGTACTTAAAATCCATAGAAAATCTACAAGTTTTGCTTTGAACATAAATGTTTCAAACAAACATCTTAGAAAAGACCAACATAAATTATTCTGTAAGAAATACAAAATGGCCACAGGCGGTATCTAATAATTTTAAAAAGTGAATTAAAAAATAGTGTCGTACCATCTATATCAAGAGTTAAATGAACTAAAACTCAATAGCAGCCATTGCAGTTTTGAAAAGACTAAGAAAAAACAGATATAAAATAGAATTTGCAAGTTTTAAAGACTACAGAAACAAAAAGCTCTAAGAAGTAGTGAATAAAAATCACATCAATTAACAATGAAAATCTACAGAGTATTTCCACTCATTATATGAGTAATACTGTAATATTATATAGATCCTACAAATAAATTCTTCTGTGTGCAAACATCTGCTTAAAAATATCAAAATGTTTAATTACAAAAACACTTTATAATTATGACAATTGAAATGCTGTTTATAGATGTAGTGTTCATACATTAGCCCTAAGTGATTTCTAAAGAATCATCAAAAAAAAAGAGACTGAAAAAAAAATATGCTGTACAATGTAAAATCTTTCATCCATGGTTCATAAAGTGGAAAATAAACATTTACTGAGTCATTAAAATCTTTGTGAGGTAATTATTATTGTATTAATTTTAACACATGGATGGCTAAAACACAGGAAAATCAAATAGCTTAACTAGAGATAAAAAGTAATTTCCTAGAAGTACTATATAAAATTCTGCTCTTACCATGAAAATACTTTCATTAACTAATAAAGTATTTTAGTATTCCTTCTAGAATTAAGTTTAATGATACAGCTAGAAACGGACTTACTAAGAATTATATTATCCAAAGATGAAGATGATTTTATTTTTCATTTTCTCCAAATCAGGAAATAAGAAAGCTTAATCTCTATGACTTGTGCTTGATATAGATTAGTGCTTTGAACTTGCTAAATTTACTAAAACAGTATACGATGTCACTTTGTCAATGAATAACATATTTATTTAAATAATATAATCAGTTGCCCCAAAAAGGAAGAACTCTTGTACAAAATAATTTTTTAAAAATTTAACGAATTAAAAGTAAATTAGATTTAATACTTTAAAATACAGTCAGTAATATAAGCTCAGGTATATATTCAAATGTCTCTGACATTGGAAATATGAACCACAGCAGGTTGTCAAATGACATCATATAATTCAACATCTTTTCATTATAACTTTGATGAGAAAAAAAAATTAATGATGGCTTCCTGCCTAGGGCTGGGTCCCACCTTGTACCCTGAGACGCCAGGAAGGACAGGCTACCAGCAACCCTGAAGTGGAATAATTACTCCAGTTAAATAATTATCTCATTCTTTTTAATTTTTCTTAAATGTATATATAACTCACATTTATTTCAATGTTTAATATTAGAAGTGTTTTCATCTTTATTTAGAAGTTTGGTGATGTTTCTTTGACCAGAAATATGCTGTAGGAACTTAACTCTTGTTTATATCCATTAACCTAGACCCCAAAAAACTGAAGGAGCAAGTCATGCAAATATTTAGGAAAAGGACATTCTAGGTAGCAGGAGCAACATGACTGCAAATCCCTCAGGGAAGGACTGACTTGGCTTTTTGAGAAAGAACAGCCAAGACCACGGTGGCTAGAGCAGTATGAGGGGGAATATGGTAAAAAACGGGGCAGGAGAGGGAGCAGAAGGCCCATGGTAGGCCTTGTTGGCTACAAAAAGAATTTCAGGTTTTACTCAGAACGAGATAGGAAGCCTTAGAGAGTTTGGATGAAAAGGTGTCATGATCTGACTCACTGTTTTAAAGAATCATTCTGGCTGCTACAAGGGAAACAGACTGTGAGGGGCAGGGATCGGGCTGCTGGAAGGAAAGAAGGAAGGAAGGAAGGAAGGGAGGGAGAGAAGGAGGGAGGGAGGGAAGGAGAGAGAGAAAAGGAAGAAAGGAAGGAAGGAAGGAAGGAGGGGAGGGAGGGAGGGAAGGAGGAGAGAGAGAGAAGGAAGGAAAGAAGGAAGGAAGGGCGGGCAGGAGGAAGGGAGGGAGAGAGGGAGGGAGGAAGGAAGGGAGGGCAGAGAGAAGGAAGGAAGGAAGGGGTCTTGTTAAAGGATAAGTTATTTGAAAATATTATGGGCATACTCACTCTTTGGATTCCTGAGTTCTTTTACTAACGTGCTGTACAACTGTGTCATAGCCACATTCTTCACTCTGATTCTCATCAGATGTGCATTTTTCCATTTCTTCTTCAATCATAGAACCCAAAGTGGTGCATATATGCTGTCTAAGGTATTTCACAAATTCATAGCTGAAACAAATATTTAGAAAATAAATGCAGTAAATATCATAAGCATATTCAGGAGAAAAGATCAACACAGAAAGGTAACATTAAGATTTCTTACCTTAACTAGGATTTAATTGGTCATTCATCACAAACCAAGCTAATCTACAAATTTTTGGCTTTTTTTTTCAGGGACACTTGGCAAAAATCATCATTTAAAGATTACCACAGCAGAGAAAAGCAAATTTCAGAAGCAGCCTAAACTTCAGTGGGTTAGAAGTCTCTTCACATTTCTTTTTTATGCTCCTATCTTTAACATGTGACAGTTAAGAGTATGAAATGCAGTTGTTAAAGATTTTCAGTTATTCAAGATGATGAGGAAAATCATCTAGAATACAGTAATTATTAAACAGGAAATTAGAAAAAGTTAACTTCCATCATCAGAAGAGTTTTGTGTACATTTTGAAAGTAGTAACTGAAATAACTTCCACTTAAACAGTTTTTGTCTTACTAAGATTATCACTATTATTAAATTCAAGACTCATTTTGTCTTGGTATTAAAGCCCTCATAGATTCCAATTTATCACACTGTATCTACGTCTCGTTACTACCTACGCACGCCTAACTCTCCATGTGATTTTTATCCCCAATATCTTTGAAAACATTATTTCACCCACTTAGAGTGTTTTGCCACCACTCCTATAGATTATCTTCTACAGCCTAAAATGCTACCTTCTGATAAAAGCTTTCCTGTCTCTCAACAGCTGACATCCTTTCTCACCTAAGACCCAAAAGTACTGTGTCCTTCTCTATCGGCACTCAAAACACTTTGTTGGAAGCAGTCATATGACCTGCTTTATCCTCCACTTGGTTCCTGACCACCTCTAAGCCCAGGTGTCTACACTGTTGATAGACCTGACAACAGAACAAATCCACTTGTCTATCTATCATCTGAAATGTCCTGTACATAGTAGACATTTTACAAACACTTGTTAGATTGAAATACAGCACTGGGGAAAGGTTTATCTCTTCATTTTCTACATCAGTGGCTGTGAACTTGAACTTGCTTATCTTCTCTAAACGTTTGTTTTCGTTGTTAATTCCTTATTTATTTAATGTCTGTTAACACATTTCTGATGATATCATGCTATAATTACCCCCCATATATGGATTTGTATCCTTCCTATAATCTTGTATAAGAAAAGAGAAGAGGAATGAAACGAAAAAAAAAAAGAAAGTGTACAGCAAAAAGCACTCTCCTCTTTCCACCTATCCACAATTTTGGCGCTAACAGCATCGTTTTTCAAGACTTTCAAACTTGAAAACATGGAATGCTCTTTAATGTCTGCATTTTCTGCACCCCTTACCCATCAACTCAATTATATCCATTCAGCTACCAATACATGTTAATGTTTCCTGTACATCCCTGACTTTCATCACTGCCTCCCTTTTTCCTCTATCAATCAGTACAAAGCCATATCACTCCACACAGAGATGACCACAGCGGCTTCTTGTCTTCTCACTTCTCTCTCTTCTCTTCCCTCTCATATTCATCCCAAACACTGTAGTCATATTAGCCGTCTAAAATACCTGATTTTATTATTTCGGTCACAGCTAGAGCCATTTTACTCATACCAATACCTCATACCATAACATGCTTGTACATAATGCCTCAATAAATATTTCCTGAATTAAAACAAAATCATTGGTTGCCTATTATCTTTCATGGTCAAATACAGCTTCCTTGGCCTGGACTTTAAATATCTAATCAATCAAATCTCTTTATAAGAGTATCTCTACTAAAATGAGGCTGCATTCAATATTCCCAACAAACCTCCAACCATGTTGATCTTCTTATAAGAAAGTGATAAACTGGTCAGGCATGGTGGCTCACACCTGAAATCCCAGCACTTTGAGAGGCTGAGGCGGGCACATCATGAGATCAGGAGATCAAGACCATCCTGGCCAACACGGTGAAACCCCGTCTCTGCTAAAAATACAAAAATTAGCTGGGCGTGATGGCATGCACCTGCAGTCCCAGCTACCCAGGAGGCTGAAGCTGAAGAATTGCTTAAACCCGGGAGGCAGAGGTTGCAGTGAGCCGAGATCGTGTCACTGTACTCCAGCCTAGTGACAGAGTGAAATGCCATCTCAAAAAAAAAAAGGGATAAACTAACTTTAAGTGACTACCATGCTAAACTCTGTGCTAAGCACTTTATTAATATTTATTTACCATATGTTAAGTAAAATAGATGAGGACACAGATTCAAAACATGAAAAAACCTTCTTAAATTCATAAGCTACCAATTCATTCACTTTAGTCCAAAGCCCATGTTACTCCCATTAATCCCATAATCCTACACTGTCCCAAAGATGTAAAAATATCAATAATGCTGTATTTTGTACTTGCAAATTGAGTGAAAAGGGAAATAAATAAATGTCATACTCCCATCTTTGCCAATTTGTATATTATTTCAATTTCTTTCATTTTGAGAAAAATTAACATTTTATTCTCCAAAAATTATAACTGGCATATTAAATTTAAAAGTATAATTTACTTAAATATTTAAATTATTGATTGAATTTACTTTAAAATGTTCAATATTTATACTCAATGTTTTGCTAGTAAATTTATATGCATTAAGGGAGTAAGTATTAAGAAGAGCAGAAGAGGAAGATGAAGCTATATTGTAAATCTAATGTCCTATGACATTAGATTGAAATAGCAAACATTAATTTTCAGAAGTACAGTCCAAGAAAAACAAAATCCAAAGCTCACTGAATCATATTTCATAGATAACAGCCTCTAATCATCATCTAAATAGTTTTTGCTTCTTTTGGTAATTCATCACTGCCTTACATTATTTGAAGATCTTCCCATATACATGGAAACTTCCTATCTATACTAAATTTTAACTATTTCATTTGTGTATGTCTGATCATAAACCAAATCTTTGCACATTTTATACAAAACAGTGAAATCACACAGGTAAGAAAAAGAATTCAAAAATTAAGGTTTCCAGAGAACCCTAAAGATGTTCTCAATTGTGGCATATCTGACAATCCCCATACTGCTTCTACACACAGTCGGCTCTGAGGCAGAGTTGGCAGATGTGCATGATGAAGCCAAAATAGGCTCTTAGTTCTCCACCACAACCATGCCTTCACAACCAGGAACCCAATGAATCAAGAATCAGAACATCTGATATTTCAATTCCATAAAAGTATCACTGCTTTCTTTGAAACATCTTTAAAAATGAAAAAAAAAAATCCTAGAATGGATCATCCTTTCAGCCTAACCATTTTGACCTCACATCCAGCCTTTTACTACTGGGCAAAGAAAGAGAAAAACAAATGTGATAGGAAGTACAGAGAGAGGAGACTGGAGAGGTCCTTAAAACTCTACTTCCTTCACAATCCTGCCCAAAGTTAGTCAGTCAGATACACCAGTGTTTTCCTCTACACCTCTGAAATATTTAGCAGCAAATGGAAGATGGGGATAGTCTAAGTTTTTACTACGAAATTGAAGGAAGAGCCTCTCTGAAGATGAATTCTACATCTCACCACCAAAACCTACTATGCAAATACAGAATTATCCTTATTTCTTGTTTTTTATCAGCCAATTAGAAGAAATGAATATTTAACTGAGAAGTATAACTCTTGGGTATGCTTTGTTATAAAGCCCAATCTGTAAGCAACACAAAGGATATATCTGTAATTGAGACCATGAGGAAATTTAACACAAGCACATTAACAAAATGTAGTCAATAAAGCTAAGAAAATCAATTCTAAGATAAAAGACACATCAAAAAAAAATCCCTACAGAGAAGGAAGGGATAGAGAGAGATTCTTAAAGGATACAAAATTATAGCTAGACAGGGGGAATAAGTTCATGTTCTATTCCACTGTAGGATGACTATAGTAACGATAATGCATTATATAGTTTCAAATATCTACAAGAAAGATGCTGAATTGAAAGAAATGATAAATGTCTCAGATGATGAATATGCTAATTACCATGATTTGATCACTCTACGTGTATGGAAACATCACTATGTACTTCACAAATATGTTCAATTATTGTTTGTCATTTTAAAAGCAAAATTCATTTTTTAAAAAAACCTCCACTATTTAGCAACAGGTGTAAACAGCAAATATCCTGAAAAACTTTTAAATCTACTCTGTGGATATTTGAATAATCTCATGTTTTTTTCTAGTGACCTAATTTTTACCTGTAACCACAGTAATATCTCCAGAAGACTCATTCAAAATGCTTCTAGGTTTTCATTTAAGTTCTAAATTAAATGAACCCAAGGTTAAATCTTGTTTTAAGAGGTTATTGCTCCTTTCAAAAGAATCTTCTAGGAAAAAAAGTCTCCAGGGGTGGAAAGGCCCTTTATCATGAAAGGACTGCCAGGCTGCCTCTATACCCTCAGGGTGTTCTACTGACTCAGGGACCACTGAGAAACTTTGAGAGCCTCCAATCCCAAATTAACGAACACAGTCATTTCTTCAAGTGGGCCTTCTACTCTTTACGTAAGAGTACCCAAGACTTCAAATTCTCATCCAACAATTAATTTTGCATTGTTTATTTTACCATCGGAATTCATGGCAGGACCCCATAAAATATTAAATAAAGTGGCTAATGGTGCCCCAGATAGAAAATATTGTTACAATGATGAGAACAACAGACACTGAAACTCTAAAAGATAGGAGACAGGGAGGAAGCAAGAGTTAAAAAAAAAACTACCTATCAAGGCACTATGTTCACTAGGCAACATGATCAGTAGAAGCCCAAACCTCAGCATCATGCAATATACCCATGTAACAAACCTAGGCATGTATTCCCTGAATCTAAAAAAAGAAAATTATGATTGCAATGGAGCAGGGAAAAACACAGTTCTACAAAATTAAGTACTGTGTTTCCCACACCGTAATCCTGATAGCATTGGTGCTATGTACTAGCTCTTATGAAATATGTATCTCATCCCAAAGATTGACAGTAACTACTGATTTTTAAATCAAATATTACCATTGCATCATTTTTAGAAAATAATCTGGAGGTATAACATATTCTAGTTATTTTGTGTAAAAGCCTGGATACCTCAAGAAGACTTTCAAAAGGTCCTTATACTCATCCCAGGGGCTGCAAAGTCAAACGCTACAGAGGGAAGCTAGCCATGTATGAGAGAGAATAGATAGTGGCTGTGGTGAAATGAAGACATGCCCCAACTAAAGGTAAAGCTTCTACACAGTTCCAGCAACTTGTCTCTAAGAAATATGAGCCTGGTGTTAACCCGTTAATGTTTTAAGGAAAGCTAGAAAACTGACTTTTAAACATTGTATCTCAATTTTGAAATGATGTTTTCCTTCTTCTTTTTTAATGTAGTCAAAGTAAACATGTCCGCAGACCAAATATGGCCTTCAGGATGCTACTTTGACTTTTTTATACCCTCTGTCTCCAAGAATTAGAAAATTCTAGTCAGTAAAGATACTGGTGAATGCCCTGTATGTTTAAAATTTCTATTCAAGAAATACAAAATCTCTCTGAAAAATCTATACCATGCTTAATAACTTATTTTAAAATATCCTTACTAGGTTGAATTTAAATCAATTCTGCTACAATTTAGGTCCTAACCTTTCAGATCTTTAAGTAGGCTGTTAACATTTTCAGATTTCACATATTCCAATTGTGCTTAAAATATCAAGTCTGTAATAGGAATAATATAGTTTTGACTGACATGGGTTACAATAAATACAACTTCCACCTATTTCTATTTTAATTAAAGTCTACTAGTATTCATTATTCATTTTAAATTTTTCTAATAACTGGTTTTACTATAGTTTTTTTTGTTTGTTTGTTTTGTTTTTTGAGACAGAGTTTTGCTCTTCTTGCCCAGGCTGGAGTGCAACGGTGCGATCTTGGCTCAACACAACCTCCACCTCCCAGGTTCAGGCAATTCTCCTGCCTCAGCCTCCCGAGTAGCTGAGATTACATGTATGTGCCACCATGCCTGGCTAATTTTGTATTTTGGGGTTTCTCCATGTTGATAGAGGTGGTCTTGAACTCCTGACCTCAGGTGATTCGCCCACCTCAGGCTCCCAAAGTGCTGGGGTTACAGGCATGAGCCACTGCTACAGTTTTTTAAAAGACATAGTCTGTACAATGAATAAACAAGTTTATAACTGTTATACTTCTTTTAATAATCTATGAAGCAGGTTTGCTTCACGTTTCAATTCTGAAGTTTATACTGACCAATCTTGCAACCTTAGGCAAAACACCTGACCTTACTAAATTTCAATTGCCCACTACTTAATGGTAAGGATAATCCTAAAATTAAATTTTTTTTTTTATATAATAGTGTTTTCATATACTTTGACATTTTTCTCACCGAATATACTATACATACATTTGACTAACCTTGTTACTTTAGAAGTAATTTAATGAGAAAAAAATAATAATGTGGTTCCAATGACACTATTATTAAATGAATGCAAAATATCTGTTACAAAATATTCTTCAAAGAGGGACATTGAAACCTAAGACGACAGCTATTTGTTAATAAAGAAAGATGTGGAGTGGAGCTCACCACATTTCAGAAGCAGCTCAATTAAAATACACAGCAATGTGTCTGATCATTCATCACTAGCAACTGATGATTTGAAATTCTTCACATTTACATAGAAAAATTACCAAGTTGAGTAAAAGAACATTCACTTTTTCCATTCCTTTTTCTCCAGAATTCTTACCTATATTTTCCAAGAAAATGCAATAATTGTTTTCTATGATAAACTTCTGACATATTCAGAATGTTTATATAAAAATATGGAGAGGCCGGGCGCGGTGGCTCACGCCTATAATCCCAGCACTTTGGGAGGCCGAGGCGGGTGGATCACAAAGTCAAGAGATCGAGACCATCCTGGTCAACATGGTGAAACCCCATCTCTACTAAAAAAAAAAAAAAAAAAAAAAAAAAAAAAAAAAAAAAAAAAAAAAAAAATTAGCTGAGCATGGTGGCACATGCCTGTAGTCCCAGCTACTCGGGAGGCTAAGGCAGAATTGCTTGAACCCAGGAGGCGGAACTTGCGGTGAGCCGAGACCGTGCCATTGCACTCCAGCCTGGGTATTAAGAGTGAAACTCTGTCTCAAAAAAAAAAAAAAAATATGGAGAGGTACAGAAGTTACTCTTACAACATAAGGACATTAAAAAATCTAATTGGTACAAGTTTGTTTTAAAAAAGTCATCCTTGGCCAGGCACGGTGGCTAATGCCTATAATCCCAGCACTTTGGGAGTCTGAGGCAGGTGGATCACAAGGTCAAGAAATCGAGACCATCCCAGTCAACATGGTGAAACCCCATCTCTACTAAAAATACAAAAATTAGCTGGGCATGGTCATTAGTAGTCCCAGCTACTGGGCATGGTCATTAGTAGTCCCAGCTACTCGGGAAGTTGAGGCAGGAGAATTGCTTGAATCCAGGAGGCGGAGGTTGCGGTAAGCCAAGATCCCGCCAGTGCACTCCAGCCTGGGTAACAAGAGCTAAACTCCATCTCAAAAAAAAAAAGAAAGTCATCCTTTCAGCTATTAAAAAAGCAAGAAATATTCAATCACATATGGAAATAATTATCACTAATAATTTTTTTAAAAAGTATTTTATTAGTGGTTATGAATAATTAGTGGTTATAATGCTGACATGAGGAATTCTTAAAATAGGTTACATTTCAGAATCACAGAATTTATTATATGACAAACTTAAGCTTATATATCACATTAGTATATAAAAGGCCATGGAGTAGAAAGAATGAGTATTTTACATCTACAACTTTTTAGGCCAAAAAATAAGCTTCTGGCTCATGATAAACATTTACAAGGAATTCATTCATTAATTATAGAAGCACACATAATTCTTGGTAATTTCTCCATACAGGTATATCACCCTACAGAATGAATATTTTCTTACTTTTATTTTATTTTATTTGGAGACAGGGTCTTGCTCTGTTGCCTAGGCTCACTGCAGCCTTAACATTCTGGGTTCAAGAGATTCTCCCGCCTCAGACTTATAAGTAGCTGGGACTACAGGCACATGCCACTGTATTCAACTGATTTTTATATTTTTTGTAGAGACAGGGTTTTGCCATGTTACCCAAGCTGGTCTTGAACTCCTGGTGTTAAGTGATCTGCCCAACCAGACCTTCCAAAGGTCTGGGATTACAGGCGTGAGCCACTGAGCCCTGCCCAGAAGGAATATTTTCCTGAAGTTACCACTTAAACATACTAGAGTTTCCTGATTAAAAAGTCCCTGGTAAATTCTTCTGTAAAACATAGAATAATACCCAATTGAATCAATATTACTGTGGTCCTTCTGTATCAAAAACTATCAACTGAGAAGGCTACAAAGGTGAGCCTCTGCATTAGAGACTATTAAAATCATTAGAATTGGTAGGTACTTTAAAAAACAACAAAACACCATTTCTCATTGAAATGCCAGTAACTATGCTCTAATTCTGAGGCCTCAACTCTAACTGCACATTAGACTTACACAGAAAGCTTTGTTTTAAAACCAAGGCCTAACCTCTACCACTTCTCCTTGGCCAAAACCCCTAGGAAATTTTGATTCAGCTGTGGTGAGAACTAAGCATCAGTATTTTTCTAAATAGCCCCCAGATGATTCCAGTGCAGCAAAGGTTGAAAAGCAATGCTGCTTTATAGGGAGGCAGTCTGTATGTAAAAATTTACACAACACATAACACACATAATGAAAGCCACGTCCTCTTCTCTCTCTCCCCTCCCAACAGGCCTCAAATCATTGCTGCCATTCTTAGAGAAAAGTATAAGAGCTTTATTCTCTTAGAGAGTATGTACAGTTTACAGCAGAAAAAGAAAAGTGCCTATGAAAAGCAGAGATAGTATGTTAGCTCTCCCATAGAATGAATGCCTAGATATGGCTGTCTACACTTTAGTTTCTCCCCAAGTGATATTTTCCCTCACTTTATTATAATGCCTGAAATTACATCAACTGTCTTAAAAACCATCTTCTTACAAAAATGTTAACAGTCCAGTAACAGTTTCCCCATAAGCCTTTTTTTTTTTTTTTTTTTTGAGACAGTGTCTCTCCCTCTGTCACCCAGACTGGAGTACAGTGGCACGATCTCGGCTCACTGCAACTTTCGCCCTCCGAGTGCTGGGATTATCAGCATGCACCATCATGCCCAGCTAATTTTTTTTTTTTTTTTTTTTTTTGTATTTTCAATAGAGACAGGGTTTCACCATGTTGGCCAGGCTAGTCTTGAACTCCTTACCTCAAGTGATCCATCTGCCTTGGCCTCTCAACGTTCTGGAATTACAGGCATGAGTGACCACACCCAGCCTCCCCTATAAGTCTTTTAATGAGATTATTTTTGTTGATAATTACAGGCCAACATCACTTGAATTTAAGGAATCAATGTTCTAATGGTGGAGATGGAAAAATGAATTAATTCTGAAATAAACACTTTGGAAAGGAAAACACACCGAAGTGACTCTAGAACATTAAGTGTCGAAGGAGAGTTAGGTCACTGAAAGAAAGAGAAATGAAAATATGAATACCTGAAAGAACTGACCTTTAAAATCCCTTCCAACTCTGAGATTGTAAAATTCTATGAAAATGCCAAAGTTAAGCAGCTCCTCTTTTCCTTTCGCATATAAAAGAGTTCCCTCCTCCTAAGACACAGATCTCAGGCTAGTGCAGCTAAGACATTTTGAATTTATCCTATTTTCAAGACGAAAAATGACTTTTAGGATTCTAAGTCAAGTCTTACTTTTACACTAGCTATAATTTGAGTGTGTCTGTATTGTTTTTTAGGCAGGCCACAAGTAAATCGCTTTTGTAAATAGTAACTATTAACTGTGCATGTCATTCAACAAGCATTTATTTAATCTACCTAATGAGCTATTGAAGCGTAAATACAGTATTACAAGAGTCATTAAACTTCTGAGAGGAACTACAATGATCCAATTTTAACTTGAAAAAACACTTTTAAATGGATACAGGTAAAGCAATAATTATAGGCAAATGTGTAGCTTTAAATGCTTATACTAAAAAAGAAAAAAGAACTTCACATTAATAAGCTAGAATCCAGCACTATAAGGTTAAAGGTTTCCAACATTAAAAAAATATATAAAGAGCAGAAATTAATAAAACAAAAAATAATATATATGTCTACATAACAGAAAGGAGGAGAAAAGGACAAAAGTTGGTTCTTTGAAAAGGCTAATAAAATAAACTTCTAGCATAACAGATGAAGAGCAAAAGTGGGAAGACACAAATAAAAAACAAAAAGGAACATGACTACAGATACTGGAAATATTCAAAAGATAACAGGATATTCATGAAAACCTTTATATAAATAAGTTTGAAAATCTAGATGAAATGGCCAAATTCCCAGAACATGGTCCTAGCAAAAACTTACTCAGTAATTTACAGATTATTTAAACAACTCCATGTAAAATAAAAACCAGAAATGAAATCCCAAACATAACGCTTCATGTGGATGTGTGTGAGGTAAATTATCATTACATGAGTTTATAAAACATTAATCAACCAACCTATATTTGAAAAAGTTCTAATTTTTCTGTAATCCACTGTTTAATAAATCTGTAGCTAACCAATAAAAGCTAGTCTCTGGTAGCTTCAGAATAAATAATCTTATCATCTAATAACAAGTATTAATAGTGAATTTAATGAGAAAAGAAAATCATGGAAATACAAAAGAAATGGTACGTATAATCGGAAATACTAAAGAAATTAGAAACTCTATATTAATGAAGATTCCTTCCACGCTTTTTAAAACTCAGTTGAGAAAGTAGTAAAAACTGTAAATACTCCCTTATAAAACTGAAA
Organism: Plecturocebus donacophilus; assembly: GCA_004027715.1. Lineage (NCBI taxonomy): Eukaryota > Metazoa > Chordata > Mammalia > Primates > Pitheciidae > Plecturocebus > Plecturocebus donacophilus. Next base: position 61,424 of record PVKP010006420.1, read on the forward strand.
ATAAACACAAACGTGTGCATAGAATTTTAAAGAACTCAAAAACACCCTGATGCACATATAATATTGGTAGGTATTCCAGATAAGTAGAACTTCAGGGTACCCAAGAATATCCAAGTAAGTAAAGGTAGTGTAACTAGAAAAATTTCCAATGTCATCTCTGTCAGATCAAAATGAAATGCAAACACTAGATTAAAAATACTACTAATAATAAAGAATGGAGACACCTGGAGGTAGACTTTATATGAGCCAAATCAAAAGAGAAAACATAGGTCTCCAAAGATTTTCAAGCTCTACTTCAAATGGCACCTCACTCTTTAAACCTCTTTTCCGTACTGCTCCCACGAGCAGAGCACTCTGTCCCCCTTCTCTGTCACTTACATTTCTGACACGTATTACAGACATTTAGTTATGTGGCTTACCCCTTTAGAGAAACTTAAAAAACTATTCCAGAAGAAATTAATGATCTCACTTCCATATTCCCTTTGCAGTGATCGGAGTGAATAATTTGTGCAGCCACTGAAAAATGTAAGCAAAGGAGCTAAGATCAATGGAACTCATTGCTTTTAATAAAGTACAGGAATCCCTGGAAATCGTGAAGTATTCTTTCAAAGCGATTACTGCGCTGCCCGGGTGAGCCTAGGGGGAATGGATTATTAGGATATGCTGGTTGTAGCAGTAAAAATATGAGGGCGGCGGCCAACCGCGGTGGCTCACGCCTGTAATCTCAGCACTTTGGGAGGCCGAGACCGGCAGATCACTTAAGGTCCGGAGTTCAAGACTAGCCTGGCCAACACGGTGAAACTCGTCTCTACTAAATATACACAAATTAGCCGGGTCCAGTGGCGGACACCTGTACTCCCAGCTACTAGTGAGGCTGAGGCTGGAGAATCATTTAAACCCGGAAGGCAAAGGCTGCCGTGAGCCGAGATCGTCCCATTGCACTCCAGCCGGGGCGACAGAGCGGGACTCCCCCTCAAAAAATAGAGGCGGCAGAAGCTTTAGGAAATAAGAATAAATGTTAAACACATTCGACGTTTTGGCAAATAAAAGAAAACGTAAACCTCCAAGTTGGGCACTATTTTAACAATAATCAAATTAATATTGTTGACCCTTCTCTGGGCCTTCTCTGGATCAATGATTTGTGTAGGCTTAAGACAACAAAAGCAATTTTACTTGTGAAAATTTTCATCAGTTTCCTCCAGATGTAAAAGAATCTCCTCGGCACACTCCAGGGAGGGGGCACCCGTGATTTTCTCCTTCACGCTCTGGAACAACTGCCTCAGCATTGCCTGCACCACCGCTTGGTCCTCGCTGGAGAAAGGGGCCATCCCTGTGGAAATCAAACGCCCACTCTCATTACTTCGGGTCCGAGCAAAACCCGCGCACTGCGCACGCGCATCCCCCACCCAGCCCCGGCTACACGCGCCGTCGTTCCCAGGGAAACCCCGAAGAGGGCTTGTGGGTGGGCCCTCACCTGCCCGCGCGTCATTTCGGAAAACGAGTCACCTTACTTAGGAGAAGCAGGTGTCCGCGAGGTCTCGCCTCTGGTACTCGTCGCTGCTAGCCTTCAGTACCAACAGACCTCAGGCTCTCCCGACTAACAACAAAACAGACATCAGGAATGATCTGATGGGAGGGCCCGACGACGGAACGTCAGCGATGCGCGTGACGTCAGCGATGCGCGTGACGTCAGCTCGTTGAAGCGGCTCCCTTGGTGGGCGGGCGTGCCGCCAGGTGATCTGGCGGCGCCCAGAAAATGTTCGGGTCAGCCACTGCACCTCGCTGCCGCGTTGTAGATGGGAGGGAAGAAAGTACGAAGAGAAAGAGATCAGTAAAAGAAAGATAGTAGAAGTGAAACTGAAAGTAGCCTGACGAGCCTCAAGTGAAGACTGAATGGTATTAAAAAGTTGCAGCGGCGTTTTCCTCTAACAGCTAACACCTACTGAGTTCCTACTCCTTACCACTTTCCTCACGGAGCAGCCTGCTAGGAGTTATGAAGAAGACTCCCTAACTGCATAACAGAAAAAGAAATTAACGATTACGATACAGTGCAATGAAATGTCACGCTAGGAAAAAAAAAAAAATGTGCCAAGTAGGTGCTGTGGAGACCCAGAATTACATTTCAACCCAACAGAGGAATTGAGGAAAGAAGCGGAGAGAGCAAACAGGACATGCAAAGAACTGGAGCCTCAAGTGTAGGCAATTGAGATAATAGGGTTAGAAAGAGGAGGTGAGGAAGCTAAAGAAGTAAATTGGTGACATCTGGAAGGGTCTTATCTGTTGATACGTTAAGGGATTCGAGATTTTCCTGCAAGTAATAGAATGCAATTGAATTCCAGAGAGACACTATGTGATATCATATACAGAGATAATTCTGCAGGAAGCTGCAGTGGATATTCATGGTCCCTCATCCAGTTACCAGTCTAGATCAATTCACCAGACCATGGTTATGTCCAGCCTGTAAGGAGCCATCCCACTGATGAGTGGTTCAATGTCAATGAATTCTCCTTTATCCAGCCTTATATTTTACTTCCCTAGTATCAGGTACACATCACATATTAGCCAGGATTCATGTCCTCTTTGATGTTTACGCTATTACTTTCAGAAGCAAAAGTATGATACATCTTTGCCAGTTCTAGCGGCATGTAACTTCATGAAATGTATGCTAAATCTTGATTGTCTACTGCATAGGGAAAAAAAAATATTAGCAGAATAGGCATATTTGCAACTTTATTTGTGGGTAATGGTTAAAACCCAATATGTATATATGTGCATGTCTGTGTGTACACGTAAATAGAGTTACCAGCAATGTGACAGCTGCATATTCAAATTAACACAGATGGTTGTATTGACAACTCAGACACGAAGACTAAGATAGCCATTAGTGATGTGATTTTCTGAAATAGTAAATAAACTATTATTAGTAAAATTCAGAACAAAATTCCTTGTTTACATGGCTTTTGCATTCCTGAAAAATTCAGTGTGTTAAAACTGTGCCAAATATTCCATTTATATTTATATATTTATATTTCTAATTCCATGTTTATAAGTATTGTATTTATTTATATACATGGAATTAGGTCCTATTTATAAATATTGTATCTATTTATATACATGGAGTTCGATCCTAGACTCAGATACTTATCAAGAGCATTTTTTCTACATGAAATATCCAAACGAACCATTGAAACCACTGAGAGTCATGTAAGAACCCGAACAATCCTTTTGTGTACATGTTAGTCCTAGGTGTATTTCAAGATGTTTAAGTGTCCCTGTCTCACACTACAGATGCCAGTAAGTGCCCTCAAGCCACTGTGATGACAAAATGTCCCCACATATTTCAAAAAGCCATCTAAGGGACAATAGAACTGCACAGATTAAGAACTACTCTTCTAAACATTAAACTTTAGGAAGAAGGAAAATAAACTTAGAATACCTGAGATACAAGAAGGAAAGAGGGCAAAACGCAGAGGAGGGATGCTTTAAGGTAAAATTCAGTAAGTATTGTCTACATAAAATAATGATTATAAAATATTCTTACTTGTGAAGATTAAAAATACATAGTATTAAAATACTAGAAACAATTATTAGAAGGTGGGAATAGAATAAGTTGAAATGTTCTGTAATCTTTGTATTTTTGTGGGTTTTTTCTTTTTTTAGAGATGGGGTCTCACTATGTTGCCTAGTCTGAACTCAAATTCCTGGGCTCAAATGATCCCCCTTCAGACTCCCAAGTAGCTAGGACTGCAGATATGTGCCACTGTACTCAGCATCTTGTATTTTTCTAAAGAGAGTTTAAGATGTTACACTTGACTAAGTCAACATGATAAAGTTTAAAATGTAACCACGTGAAAATTAGAAATAGAAAATTTTAATTTAAAAAATGAAGACAAAAATTAAATAAGGAGAGAAAACAATCAATACATTTAAAAAAGAGGAAGCATTAGAAAAGAAAAAAATGTACTAAGAAACATTATAGAAAAGGCCCGAAACACTGATAAATTTAAATGAACTCAACACTCCACTTAAAAGCCAAAACTGCCAGACTGAATTTTAAAATGACCAACTCTATGCTATTTATTAGAATCCTAACAACCTAGAAAAAAAGTAAGAATTGAAAAGATGGAAAAAAGGATAAAATAGGTGAATATTCTCCAAAATAAAGCTGTTGACGCTATACTCATATCAGCAAAAATAAGCTTAAATAGATGTTAGGGATATAGAGTGTCATATAATTTTTAAAAGTGGTTTAATTCAGCAGGAAAATACAAAAATGTTGAACTTCGAATATTTTGAGAATTTTGAATAAGTAAACAAAATTCTTGAACTCTTCAAAAGTTTTTAATATTTTTAATATTTTCCAGAGAATATTTCTGCACATGTTCTTACATATCCTTAAATAAGATGCACTCAACTTAGGAAGTTGAATTCCTAATATATCCATGGGACAACTCTGAAGCACCATCTCAGCTTCAGAGTCCTCATATGATTGGCTGGAGACTTTTTTGCAAGAGCGTTACAGCTGAACTTCTCTTCGTACCTAATTCTTCCTCCCAGACTCTTCCCAGACATTGTTCCCAAGAGTACATCACAGTAAACCTACTGCATATGAATCTCTGCATTTGAGTCTATTTCTGAGGGAATACTATTGGCTGTGGAATCGGATTCCGTCAATTAGATATTATCCCATTATCTAATACATGTGTTCTTACAATAATAACATGTGTTTCTGATCATGTCATAGACTGCTAGGTCTTCCTTATGTCTGTTCTGTACACAATAGACTCTTATCAAAGAATTAATTTTTGTCCCAAAGACATATGGCCACAGTAGCAGTGTCAATGATCTAAATTTATTTTTTTATATATTTACTTTTTTTAAAAAGGCTCTGAGCATAGTAAGTACTTTGTACTCATGGATTTGCAGTAAAATAATATATGTAAAATCCTAGCAAAGGCCTTGAATTTTGGAAAAGTGTTCAACAGCTACTGGATATTATTATCATCATTGCCCATTTCTACAACTTTGAATAGGGTATTTTCATAGAACTTAGCCAGATGCAACTTTTATAAACTAATAAGAGAGTAAAGTATTTCAAATCTTCCAAGTTTTGAAATTGGCTTTTTCTTCTCTAGGCAACAAATCAGAATGAAATTAGGGAGCTATAAACTAATATCTCTACTTAAAAGGCTTTTTATTTTGGGGGATCTCCCATTTAAAAATGACTTTTGCTTTTCCCTAGAGAAGTATTTGATTGGAAAACCAAACACTTACTGATGAAAAAATTCTTGAAAAGTCAGAGTTTGGACATTACCAAAAATATAGTTCTTGGCTTTGAAAGTTTTCTTGCATGTCTGGAAAAAGAATCTGAATTGGTATAGATAACTATGTTTCCTTATTACAGAGCTCACTTACTGATCCCTCGTAAATTGTTGGCCTAAGCAATTTTCCAAATAAGCCCCTTGAGCTAATGTCCTATCCTAATCCTGCTTTTAGTATGATGACAGCAAGACAAGAATCTCTGCTCTGAAAGCAAGGCTAAAATATATTCACTCTCATGTTTACAGCATTCAATCTATTAAAAAATTTTTTTTGTGGTCTAGAAAGTTCTGTACATCAGGTGTAACTGAACCTTGCTTCTTAAGACTTGATTTTAATACAGTTTCCCCTTCCTTCGATTTTATTAATTTGAGGCCGTGTTCAGTCAAATTCAATCTACTCCCATGTCTAAACAGGTCTCTAAATTACATGTGCATTGTGTGTGCATGTTAATTTCTTCTTTCACTATAAGAAAAAATATAATATGAAAGACATACATGTTCCTTAAAAGAGTTATAGGAGAAATTAATTTACCACAAATAATTTTATTGATAGAATTTTCAATAAAAAATAGGATTTCTCTTGAATTTGTTACTAAATAAAAACTTGAATAATTAGCCACTTACCCATATATAGTTACATCTTTAGGAAAAACATTAAAATATCTTACATGCTGGGAAATTTTCCATATTGCTCTAAGAAATGAAAAGAACACAAAGTTGGAGAAAATTATTTTCATCCCAACGTTCTCATGCATAAACCATAAAATTCAAATGTTTCATTAGCTGTTTAATAATTTGTTGCAAAGAGAATAATTTGGTGTAGAAAACAGAATTTGCTATAAACAAAGAAAATAATTGTTTAAAGAATACATAATGACAATTATATATATATATCCGTATATATATATATATACACACACACACATTTCCTTCTTTCCATTACAAAACATTTTAAAAACTTTACAAAAGTATAAAGAATAAAATGATGAAGCGCTCAGATTCAAAATTTTTCAATATTTTGCCAATTTTATGTCAATATTCCCCCCTATTTTCTGAAATTCATTAAACCTCAAACATCTTATCATTTGATCTATAAAGACTTTGGCCTGCATCTTTCATAGATCAGGTCTATTATCCACATAACCACTATATATATGATTTTTCTTCACTACTAACTATATTCAAAGGACTTCCTTTATAGCATTGAATACAAGTTCACATCCAAATTTCACTAACTGTCCAGAAATGTGTTTTCATAGTTGGTTTATTTCAGTCAGGAGCCAAACAAGTTTGCATTTCATTTGATTGAGTCTGTTTCAGCCTTTCCTCCCTCATGTTTCCCCACTGGCTGGTTGGAGCAGTCAGGTCATTGATTCTTCAGCACCCCGTGCCCTGGATTTGTGGACTGCATCCTTGTGGTGTCGTTTATCCTTGAATTTCCTGTGGATTACAGTTAAGACTAGAGGACTGCTTCATGGAGGTATAATCTGCACAGTCATGGGGGGCCCGGCACTCAGAAGGGCTCTGTACCATGCTTAATGCTTTGCTAGATCTGCCTTGAATCTTAATACTATATATCTTTGAACTTGTGTTTTGGAAGGACTCCACAACAGGAGCACAAGCAGAGGAGAGAAGTTGATGATGCTGTGAACATAATATTCCAGTGCCCCGAAGATGCACAGGTCAGCGGAACTCCAGGCCATAACAGATCATCATGTATATCTATAACTGAGTCTGCAGGAGACCACACTTCCCATGTGAGGTCTGCTTCAAACACAGAAAGAAGGCAGTTACCTTGTGAATAACACCAGAGACTAATGACCCCAGTCATACGTTTTCTTACTCATTTTATTTTCCTATATTAATCAAGCTTTACGCCAAAAATAATGGCATGGAAAGATAGGGAAAGACAGGAAAAGCCCTAGTTCCTTTCTTTCAGTTCTTCCTTATTCACCAGTAAGCTGAAGGCAGTGTCAAGAAGGCAGTATCCTTGCCACTATCAAGAAGTGAAATAAAAATCCTTGATTTAGTTTTACACAGCATTTCTACTGTTCTGATAACAAAATGTGTATGCATGCTATGAGCTGCAAAATATGAATTGTGTAATTTCAGTGTTTCTCCATAGGAATATAATACTCTTATATTTGCGTTTAAAATTGGCACTGCACAATATAAAGATGAATAGTAAAATTCAGCTAAAAATTTAAAATTAAAATTTTCTTTACTCAGAATGACCTTAAATAGCAAATAACAATGGTAAATTATTAGAACAAAGAGAAAGAAAAAGTTTTATATTTTAGTGCCATTTAGAGTAGTTTTTCCTATTTTGTGAACAAGGGACTCCATGTTTTCATTTTTCAATGCCTCCTCATGCCCCTGCACAAATGAAGTCTCCAGCCCTGCTCCAGAATTTCTGAGTGTGAGATAAATCCCTACATGTACCGGCACAGAACCCAGGCTTGCCTCCTCACTCACACGCTTGTGGTCATTGTCCGTCTCTTTGTCCCTGGGTCCCAGCAGACCAGTCAGCCTGCTCCATTGTCCCGTGGGCTTCCCGTGCTCAGCACAATCTGTGCATGGGGAAGACTTCTAAGTGCCTGGGAATGAGTGAGTAAATGGAGACAGGGGCCTCACAGGCATCCTGGAGAGAGAGGATGAGATGTGGTCTGGATTAGTGATGGATGGTGGTGATAAGAGAGGATGAAAGCAAGATTCTTATCTACAAGGCACTGAAGGTCTGCATAAGGCTAGGATGGATGTGAATGTGAAGGAGAGGCAGGGAAACTGGGTTCTGGCCTTCTGGTTTGGGCAAATGGGTAGATGGAGTGTCTTTACCTGAGATGTTGCCTGAAAAAGGGGTCAGGTTTGTGAGAGGAGACTTTTTTTAACAAAATTTTTAATTTTTGTTTACCTGACTGTGACTTGAGGGCATGTTATCAGCCTACAGCCAGAAGTCTTTTTGTGTAAGAATTATAGATGAACTATTCCTAGTCTTTCTGTTTTATTTTGGTTTGAGATGGAATTCTGCTCTGTCGCCCAGGCTGGAGTGCAGTGGCACCATCTTGGCTCACTGCAACCTCCACCTCCCAGGTCAAGCGATTCTCCTGTCTCAGCTTCCTGAATAGCTGGGATTACAGCCACCACACCTGGCTAATTTTTGTGTTTTTCATAGAGATGGGGTTTTACCATGTTGGCCAGGCAGGTCTCAAACTCCTGACCTCAAGTGATCTGCCTGCCTCAGCCTCCCAAAGTGCTGGGATTACAAGCATGAGCCACCGTGCCTGACTTGAGCTATTCCAAGTTTTATTCCCATAAACATATTATATGTGCTACTTCATTAAACTAGTTAACAGTTGTTAGTAGAATAACATACATTTTCAGATTTGGGCTCAAATTTTGTAGCTCACTTATATCTTAGTTTAGATTACAGTCTAAGTGGCTAGAAAAAAAACAGGCAGGGAGTGTGGGGACCGAAAAATATAGTAGCTTCAGAAAGATAGCAGTTTATTTACCCCTTATGTATGAATCCAGATCTGGTCAGTCCAATTCTGGTAGAATGGCTTTGCCATCATCAACAATTATTTTTCATCTTTGGATCCAGGATGGCTTCTCCAACTTTCACCACTACAACTGCTTCTTACCCAGTGGAAAAGATAAACAGGCAAAGTCCCCACCAAAAAAGTGGCATACACTACTTCTGTTTAATTTCATTGGCCAGGGCATACTTACATGAACACATGTAGCTGCAGAGGCTAAAAAGTGGAGTTGTTGCTTGAATAATAAAACTAGGATCTTCAGTGACTCAGAGAAGAAAAGCAGAATGGATATTGGTAGATAGCCAGCAGCCTCTGCCATATATGCCTATGGTAATATCCTGGCTTTCCTCAAATTGTACACATTATTATTTACTGGCTAGATCAGATATTATTCAGTTCAGGAAACAAAAACCAGCCTAAATATTTTAAGTGGTACAGGAATTTAGGAGTTTATGAAATTGCTAGAAAGACCAAAGAAGAAGGCTCTAAACTGAGCCTCAAGAAATTATTGCCAGAGCACTACAGAACTGACCCTCTAGTAGCAGTACTATTTCTATGCTACTATAGAACTATGAAGTTTATGAATAAGGGGCAATAGCCAAATTCAGGGATAGGAGGCTTGGGTCTGGAAGCCTCTGTGATCAGTACAAATTCCCATCATATCCCATAGAGCTGCTTATCAGGTACTGAAATATGGCCACCATCTCTACTGAAATTGCTTCCCCAAACATAGGAAGCTGGAGATAACTGCATGGAAGGCTGCTACAGAAAATGTCACATTTCCGTGGCTGTGTTTGCCAGCATATATACAACCAAGAAAAGGCGTAAAACTACTGCCTTCTAAATTGTGTAAGTGTGCTTAATTTGCAGGATCAAATCCACATGCAGAACACAGCTGCAAGTAAGTCTGAAAATGTTGTGGATAGTGCCACAGCCTTTACAGAACAGAATAACACAGTAGATGGAGGGTGGATTTGAAAATGAGATAGCCAATCCACCATTCCCATGGTAGATAGCAATATATATGCTAGAAAAGAACTTGATCGCCTATGGACACAGCTGAGTCAGATCTCAATTAAAACTCTCACAGATGGATGACTGGATGAATTTTATTTTACTCATTCAGCTTGCCAGATTCTGCTTATGAGTACTAAGTTTTCACCTTTGACATTGATCTCTTATCATGTCATATACCCATAACTACCCATTTAAAAAAATATATTTTAGATCCACAAGTCAAACTCACCATTGCTACTGGTGATCATTTTAGATCCACAAGCCAAACTCACCAGCTACTGGTGATCATTTCTAAAATCAAAGTTGCCTCCACTATTCCTAAACCTCTTCCCACTATCCACACTTTATCTATCAGTTCCCAAAGTAAAAGCAGCTCTAAAGCCATTCTTCATTGTTTCTTCTGCTTCAACTCCCAAATCCAGTCTATCACCAAGTGCTATTGATTCTGCTTCCTGAATCTCTCTCCAATCTGTATCTGTCTTCTAATCCTACTGCCATTGTTTATAATATACGTATACAATACTATATTATACATATATGAGGATATGCTAAACAAATAGTAAATTATATCATTTGTAGATTCTTTAAAATATTTCTTTGTTTTTATTTCTTTCGAGTGGCCAGTGTATAATCTCACATTGATAGCCATGTTAACTTTTAATAGCTTTTGTGGTACAAGTGGTTTTTGGTTACATAGATGAATTGTATAGTGGTGAAGTCATATTAATAGACATGTTTATAACCAAGAAATCTTAAACTCATGAAATAAAAATAAGGCCAGCCATTTCTTCTGTAAATATATACTTTCAATAAAAGCATTTATTTCAATAAACATATAATCCTATGAGAAAGAAATAATAAAATTCAAAACCAAAAAAGTGCATACATAAATTAGTACACAGCACTATTTATAGTTTTATATTGCTGGTAATAATGAAGAATTATCACATATTTCTTTGTTTTTTTGCATATTTAAAGTATTTCATTTGATAAGTTTTGACTTATGTATATGCATGTGAAACTAATGCTCAATGAAGATAAGTATAAGATTAAGTATAAGATAAGTTTAAGATGGGTATATTCATATACCCATCACCCCAAAAGTTTCCTGGAACCCTATTGTAATCTGAACTTCCCATTCTTCCCCACTCTTCCTTCACTGTCCCCTGTCAGCCACTCATCTACTTTGTGTCACTATACATTAGTTTGCATTTTCTAGTATTATATGTAAGTGGAACATATAGTATGTATTATTTGTCTTGCTTCTTTCATTCAGCATAATTATTTTGAGATTCATCCACATTGTGTGTATATCAATAGTTCTTTTTATGTACAGTTTAGTAGTATTCTATCGTACTGATATGCCACAAACTATTCATCCATTGACTTTTAATGGAGATTTGGGTTGTTTACACATTTGGCTATTAAAACTATTAAATTTTTCTGAAACAATTTTTGGTATACTAAATAATTAATTTAATTTAAATAATTTTAATTTAGAAACAAATTTAATTCTAAAAATGGTATGCTAAATACTGAATTAATTTAAATAACATTTAATTAGTGTGTTTATAGAGTATAACTGAAAGTTCAAACCAGAATAGTTATAAAATAGTATCAATTCATGCCCAACTTGACACTAGTAATAAGTTTCAAGATTCATACCTTACCTGCCTAGCACAAGTATTAGTGTTCAGTTGAGAAATGGGTTTCAGGAATCTTTGTGTAGTTAATGTTCAAAAGCAAATGGTTATCTTGATTTCTAGAGACCAAGATTACACATTATATCAGAAGAATAAAAATTTATCATGCAGATTGTGGCGCCACTGAAAACTTTTTAGCTAGCAAAGACAATGTAGTTAATAATCTTTTCTACTGTCCAGGATCCTACCCCATCACAAGTTTTGGGATATCCAATTATGCCTTTCATTTCTGAAGCCACATCAGGAAGATTCTCCTTCTGCCAATCCCAAGCCAGCGGATACAGGCAGGTGATACAGCCTGAGTCAATCAGCTGCTACCACATGAAACTTTGTTAATAATTCAAAGGCTTATTATCTCACTACAGTAATGGAAAAAGCTTGCTGTCTTCCCTTCTTACTGCTTCTGATCATATGTTACTATAAGCATTTTTCTTTCAACCACAAAGCACTCACATCACCCCAGTCAAATGGCAAAACTAAATGGAATAGACAGTGGGAAAGAAAGTATAAGATTAACATGATGATTATCAATCATTTAACACATAAGTATGATAAACATTGCCACTGCCCTTCTAATTTATAAAAACCATCCCTCCTTAAGATTATACAAATTTTGGCTGGGCTTGGTGGCTCATGCCTGTGATCACAGCACTTTGGGAGGCTGAGATGGTGGATCACAAGGTCAGGAGTTCAAGACTAGCCTGACCAACATGGTGAAACCCTGTCTCTACTAAACATACAAAAATTATTCCGGCATGGTGGCGTGCGCCTATAGTCTCAGCTACTCAGGAGGCTGAGGCAGGATTGCTTGAACCTGGGAGGCAGAGGTTGCAGTGAGGCGAGATTGCATCACTGCACTCCAGCCTGGGTGACAGAGAAAGACTCTGTCTCGGAAAAAAAAAAAAAGAAAGAAATAAAATTATATAAATTTCGGTACCTACAATTTTTTATTTTCCTAAGCTAATTTTATAGCACTATTTCTGGAGATAATTTTTACTGATACATAAAAGATTTTATTAAAATTCTATCACTTACATAATATATTAAAAGGCAAAATAAATACAAGTAGCCATACAGCTAATTTTTAATTCACTGTGACTTTCTAATAAGATTTTTAATCTTTAAAATTGAAGGATATTTTTAAATGTAAAAAACTCCCAGTAATGATAAAATAGAGAAATAAACTAACTCATAAAACTTCTCTGAAATATTAAAAATTCAAATTAGTTATAGACCCAAATATTAAACTGAAAAAAATTAAATGTTATATAATAATAAATAATGGACATATGAATAAATCTTCAGTGATACTGGTAACCAAAAATCTCAAGTTAGAGTTACAAAATTAGCAGTTTTAAGGCATATATGTGTTTAGGGATAAATAATATGGAATAAAATAATTACTCTTTTACGGTGCTGTTAGAAATGCAAATAAGCAAAATCTTCCTGGAAAGGAAAGTGGCAGTATGGATCAAGAAGTTTTGGTTCAGTAATTCTATTTCTAGGAATCTGCTTTAAGGATCAGATATGCAGTTGATAATTAATTATAAAGATGTTTACAGACAGATTATTTGTAACACTAAAAAATTGGAAACCTTTGGCCAGGCACAGTTGGCTCATGCCTGTAAACCCAGCACTTTGGGAGGCTGAGGCAGGCGGATCACGAGGAGTTCAAGACCAACATGGTGAAACCCTGTCTCTACTAAAAGTACAAAAAATTAGCTGGATGTGGTAGTACACACCTGTAGTCCCAGCTACTCAGGAGGCTAAGGCAGGAAAATCACCTGAACCTGGGAGGCAGAGGTTGTAGTGAGCCGAGGTGGCACCACTGCACTCCAGCCTGGAGGACAGAGTGAGACTCCTTCTCAAAAACAAACAAACAAAAATCAGAAACTTTCTACATATTTCATAATAGGTTGAAGGTTAAATAAATAATGGTTCAGCCATATGCTGTTAATGTCAGCCACTTCAAAAAAAATGTTTCCTATGAATGTTTAACAACAGGGAAAGTATTCACAACATTGTAAGTGAAAAGACTTGAACCCAAAATTATATACATTCATTCAATATATATTTGTTGACTGTCTATACTGTGCAATTTTGTACATTATATAATTAAGTATAATGCATTGCATACCAAATACACACATGTGTGTATATACGTGTGTGTGTGTGTGTGTATCATAATTATAAGTAGAAATTTCTTTGCCCACAATTGTGATGTTAGTACAGATAATGCTCAATCCAACAAAACCTTAGTACAGGGATCATGTAAGTGCATTAAATCCTCATGCATTAAGAAGAAAGCTAACAGATTGTATCTAAAGTAGACAGGTTGGTGAATAATGGCATAGTTGTATTATAATGAATTAATAAGAAAACTACCAAGACAATTAAAAATGAAACATTTGAATACAGTTGCCTGTGCGAAGTTGAAACTCCCAGGCAACCACAGCAAGAGAGGCAGTGAAGCAGAGGCACTTGCTTTTGCTACAAACCCAACACACTGTTTTATTTTATTAATGTATATTTGTACTTTTATTTTAAAAGAGAATGATCTTTTAAAAGTTGGTAAAAGAAACCCATAAAAAACATTCCTCTTTCCTGCCCAAGTTCGAAAACTAACTGAGAGATAGATATGGGAATCAGATAGCTGGAGATAAAGTACCAACTTTATTAAAAGTTTAATGGGAGGAAGTGACTTAGGTATGTGGCACAACAATCTTGCTAATATTTCACCAATACTTAGCCTTTACCCACCTAGTCACTTGTACAGCCGTAAAAGAGCAGACCACACATAAAGAGGCAGGAACAGAATCCATGCTTGCTGTACATAGGCTAGATTTAAAACTCAAAAAGAAAAAAAAGTTGAAGCAAGCACATTGTTTCTCCTTCCAGAGTCACTGATCATCTCTATAAAATCATTAACAATCTATTACTCCAAAATGTACAGTAAAAGACATCTGCTGTGTATAGGTACTTTGCTATATGCTATGGTAAGCACAATGAACAATTAAAATAAGTAAGACTTCTGTCCCTATGAACTCACAGTCTGGCAAGGGAAACATGTTAACATGTAAGGGAGACATATATACGAATAATTCAACAATATTCTGCATACAATTTTAAGTTCTAAGAGTAGTTGTTTTGCGAGATCTTTTAGTTCATCAATTAGTTGTTCATTTAAAGATAGGTAGTTTTGTTGATTTCCATTAATCTTGGCATGTAATACTTAACATCATCTAAGTGAAGTTATAATAATCTCATTTAAATTATTCAGCTGCTCTATATTTGGCCCTTTACTACTTTCAAAATCTGTTTTCCAGGAAAGTTTTTCCATGAATTTAAAATACCCTTTGTGTTTTGTAATATTTAATATTTTAGTGGCAGTTTTCAAATTTATTCATATATTTCTCTCAACAACAAAATTGATATATTCTTTCATTTCCCAGATACTTTTCCTGTAGATACTAACCACGAATATTAGACTAACCCATTTTAAAGCCAGCAGAGCCCTAAAAATGATGTTGAATTGGAAGAAGTAATCTATGTAATAGAATTTGGTGACTTGAGTTTTTCTATCTGTAAAAGCTAAGTAATCTTTTTTTCAGTACAGATATAAAAACAATACTCCTATAACCCAATAATGCTCACAACATTCTAGTAGATTACAAAATTATAGTAAAACATCAAAAGTATTGTTAGACTACCATCAATAAGCACTGTGTAATTTTTAAAACCTTCTTTTATCATTTCAAGAAGATTATTTGCCATTAAGCAAGGTTATCCATATAATATACATTTGTTATAACTAGAAATAACCTATAAGAAACATTTTACTGGATTCTTATGACATAAAAATGATTTGGCCTCTTAAATATGACAGCTTGAACAAATGCATTTATTTCTGCTCCTTGCAGAAACACCACTAAAATGATAAAGAAATACAAAAGACAAACTCACAAGGACAAAGAGACTGTTAAAAATCACAGAGAATTTGGTTTGTTCAAGTGTGGAGTGTAGGTTAGGGTTTACCTACTCAGACATAAGCTGATGAACCTGGGAAGAATTTTTGAAAGTTGTGACAAAGATTTAGCGTGATATCTCACCTCATCCTATTCAAGGAAGCATATTTTAGAAAGAATACTTACAGTTCATGTAGGTAAGAATTTGCCTTAAGTCAAGCCATAACAAACAAGAAGACAGAGTTGGGTGGAGGCCTTATGTGTATTCTGAATGTAGGTAGGCTTCTTTTTTACACTAAGAAACAACCAAAAGAGATTATGCATCCTCCGAATGTGGGTAAGGATATATCCTGAAGTCAGGCCTTATCAGACATAGGCGGATATACTTGGAGGAAAAGCATTTGGTAAGGAATATAGGCAATAGGTTTACAGAAATGTCAAGGCAAACTAACCTGAAAGAGAAATGTTATTTATTTGAGAAGAGAAAAATGAATTGGAAGACATAGCTTACCAAATGTAGACAGCTTATACCCTACAAGAACTTAGTGATCTGTGACTTTAAAATACCAGGCTACCATAGTGACTCCCATACTTTTATCTCCAGTCCCTAACATTGCACCTGCACCGTACACTCCTATATGCAACTGCCTACTGGATAGTTCCATCTGCATAGATAATAAAACTTTTATAGTTTAACATTTCCAAATCGAGCTTTGGAATAAGTGCTATCTCCTCTTCCTTCTGGAGTCTTCCCCATCTCAGTAAATGCCCTATCTCCATTTCCAGTTGCTCAGGCTAAAACACTGAAATCATTCTTGACTCTTCTCTTTCAGTCATGTATCCCAAGTCATAATCCCAAGCTATCAGGAAATCCTGCCAGTTCCATTGACAAGCATATCCAGAATCTGTGCATTTCTTATCACATTCAGTGATCCACATTCCAGTCAAGCCACCATCTCACTCTCTGATTTAATCTCCATCTACTCTTTCTCCTCCCTCGGCCAAGCCCTTCTGCTCCATAGAGACCTTGCTATTCCTAATAAAGCATTTTCTTACCTCAAAGCCTTTGATGTTTTGATTTCCTCTGACTGGAATGCTCTTCCCTTTAGATACTCGTATGGCTTATTGACTCATTTCCTTTAGATTTCTGCCCAAATATCAGTAATGTAAAGAGAGATCTTTACTGATCACCTAATATTAAAAAAATAAGCAAAACATTCTTTCTTGATCCTTCATCACAAAGTTTTCTGTAATCTGATTATTTTTTGAGCAATTAAAGGATCAAGCAAGAACCTCTCAACTCTCTCTTGTGAAAATTTTAATACTGTTTTTTACTTCACTTTGGTACCTCCATGCCTTACTGGAAACTTCCAGTTTAACATCTTACCACATTTTTTAATGTTATGCTTTTCTCATTAGATATTAGCTCCATCAAAGTAGCTAATTGGTTTTCATCAGTTTATCGCCAGCATCCATAATACTGCCTGCCACATAGCTTTCTAGGTTTGTTGAATGAATGAAAACAGAAGAGAAGTGAAGGAATTATCTGGATGACAGTAACGGGAAAGATCTGAATAGCAGACCCAGAAAGCAGTCATAAGAGAATAGAAACCAAAATAGTTCTGGAATTTTTTCTACAAAATAAAAGGGAAATGATAGATCAACTGAAACATTTGGCCATGTTATGATGACTTGCTTGCAATTATCTTGGAGAGTTTAGAGAGACGTAGTGATAGGATTACAGGAAAACAAAGCCAACAACAATACAACAAGGCAAATGTTGTTCCTAGAATAGCAAACATTGTACAGAAAAGTAACTATAAGCATGCTATGTGGCTCACCAGTGAACAGTATTTCCCTATCACAAAAATAAAAGCAATAAATCCAGCTTATTAAAAATCATGATATAACTATACAAGCAGAATGAAGACAGAACATATGTGTTATAGCACTACATTTTTATCTTCTAAATTAGAAACTCAATATATGCTTGAAATTGAAAAAAATCAAGAAATACCAGTAGACATGTAAAATTTAAAAATACAGAGGTGGCCAGGCACGGTGGCTCATGCCTGAAATCCCAACTCTTTGGGAGGTTGAAGTAGGAGGATAGCTCGAGTCCAGGAGTCAGCCTGGGCAACATGAGAGTCTCTACCAACATATATTTTTAAATTACATATATACACATACATATAATTTTTAACATAAAAATACAGAGGTAAATGAAAGGAGAAAAAAAGTTAAGAATCATCCTGGGCAATATGAGAGTCTCTACCAATGTATATTTTTAAATTATATATATATAAATATACACACATACATATAATTTTTAAAATAAAAATACAGAGGTAAATGAAAGGAGAAAAAAGTTAAGAAATTGCTTGCCTCTAATTAAAATCACATCTCATGGATGGGGAGAGCTAAGACCGAGGATTAGGTATTGTTGATTAGAAAACTTGTACTATTTGCTTTTTTAAACTGTATGCATATATTACTTTTAAAAATAAAAATCATACTTAAATAACTTTTGTATTATGAAATGACAAGTAAGGATGTAAAAAGGTAACATGTAAAATTCAGATCCTCTGTCGGACAAGGATCTTCACAACACGTGTATCAAAGAGGAAACCCTCAAAGCACTTTCAGTGAAATTCAATGCCAAATAGAGTTCAAAATTGCTTCTGTCAAAGCTGTATTTAGTGTCTTTTCTTTTATAAGAATCCTTTTACTTTTCTTTATCTTTGTACCATCAAAGATTGTATTCCTAACCAATAAGTTGTTTAGTGTTGCCTGTTTTTGACGTTGTATAAGTGAATCACTATTTATACAAATTAGGGTCTTCTATGACTTGCTCCATTTGCTCACATACATTGATACATTTGTGAGATTCATCCAAGACAATGTAGCTGCTATTACTTCTGTTTTGCCACTACACATTGTTCAAATATTTGCCTATACCAAAATTTTTGTTCACTTCACTTTTGGTTGACATGAGTTGTTTACATTTTTTTGCCATTACAAACAAAACTACTAGATTATATGGGATTGGAATTGCTTCTTGTATATTCATTTTAAATCCAGTAACATTATTAATTTTTTTCTTAATTCTAGTAATTTATAAACTTTTTACTATTATATGTCTATATATCTTCTGCAAATAATGACAATGTTTTTTTCCCCAGTCCTTTCTTTTCCTGTCTTACTGCATTGAACCTCTAGTACACATTAAGCCTGAGGGTTGGATTGTAATTCATATTCTCATCTGTGTTACCTATGTGCTTTCTCTCTTCCCAGGACAGCAATTATGGCCAAGAATGTTGATTATCCTTGTTTCCTTGGGGAGTAAGGTGAGGGGGGAAGGTTTGGTTTTGGCTCACCTTTACAGAGCCAGTTGACATCCTACTTTTATGGGGGAGGAATGTCCTCCTATTAGACTTCTCATCTTAGATGCATGCCTTGAATTTGTTTCTTGTCCCTGTGAGGCCATCAAGAAATGTGGTTAGGAAGGAAGCCAGTTCCATTTATCCACTTATCTTTCTGAGTTCCTGACTTCACTTAGATAACAGACCTGAGAGTTTCCTAGTTTAGTGTCAGTTCATTAATATACTTAAGAAAATTTTATTAAATATATTTTATCAGAAATGTTCTCATTTTTATTGGAGAATTAATGTAGGCACCTAGCCCACTATGTGATCAGAAACAGCCAAATGAATTTTAGAACTAAACAAACAAACAAACAAAAAACAGACTAAGTTTCTGATTCTCCAGAGAAGTTGCAATAACTAGTTTACATGTGCTCTTTGAAGTAAGGCCAGTTTTCTAAACAATTTTGAAATCTTTTTTCAATGACAATGCTAAGGTTTTTTTTGTTGTTGTTTTGTTTTGTCGTTTGCCTTTTCTAACAAAAGGTGTATTCTACAACAGGCTGTGAAAATGTGGGAAGAAAAGAAACAGTGCATTGATTGCACCCTGGGGTCATTGTTTTAGAGAAAACACATTATTCCAGAAAAATTATCTCCATGCCACGCATGTTAAGCCAGTGAGTTGCACATCAAGTTTTGAACAAAACACCTACACAAAGTTCTTCACAATTGGTTGATGCTTCTTAAAAATAACACAGTAATGTTTCAGCATTCCTCAGAGATCACATTATTCTTTTATAGTCCATTTTAGTTACTTCTCCAGCATGCCACATCAGAAACCAATAATGTCTTTAGAATGAGTGTCAAATAAACAGAGTTAAGATTACTCAGATAAACGATGTTAATCTTAAAAATATTTGCTATTTTTTTTTTAGAACAAAGAAAGGGCATTCATTAAATTTTATGTCTGATTTAATTTGTTTACTCTGCAGCTGTGGCCCTTCATTATTTATTTGTGTTGCTATTTAATTCAACATTTTCTGAACAAAATGATAGGAATTTTGAGTCCCATTTTATTGCATAGATTGCAGCTAAAGTTATCAGACTTGACTCCTATTCACAGGAGAAAAGCAGTCACTAAAATAAGTAGCATCAATGATATTTTTAACTGTAAAATAAATTGTGAAAAAATAACTTGTTTGAAAATCAACATCTGTCAGCTTTCAAAAGGAAAACTCCTTTTTTTTAAAATCCATAGTACCTAGAACTAACTGTGGTATATGGGAGAAGCTATTATGAAAGGAGTAATAATATTGAGGGATATTAAGATAGTAGGTTTTCACGCTGCTGAAGAATTGTCTGAGACTGAGTAATTTAAAAAGGAAAGAGGTTGAATTGACTCACATTTCCACATGGCTAGGGAGGCCTCAGGAAATTTACATTCATGGTGGAAAATGAAGGGGAAACAAGCTTGGACCTTGTCATGTGGCTGCAGTAGAGAGAAGAGCAAGCAGGAAAAATGCCAGATGCCTATAAAACCATGAGATCTCATGAGAATTCACTCACTATCACAAGAACAGCATGGGGAAAACCGCCCTAGGATAGAATTACCTACCCCTGGGTCCCTCCCTTGACATGTGAGGATTGTGGGTATCACAATTCAAGATGAGATTTGTGTAGGGACACAGCCAAACCATGTCAGAACTGAAACGGAATTCCTCATTTGTATTAGAAAGGGAATTACAGAGAGAAGACAGGCTTTGGGGTCTCACAGATCTGGGGTTGTATTTCAACAACATTGCTTATTAACTCCCTGGCACTAACAACTGAGCATCAGATTCCTAATCTGCAAAAGGAGAGTGAGATGCCTAACTCACAGGGTTGTTGTGGGGATTAAATGACATGGAACATAAGTAGTTAGCACAGTGCCTGAAAAGAACAGTTATTCAATAACAGCTATTTTGCTCCACTCCCACCCACTCTTTTAAACATGATTTTAAAATGAGCTCTTTTACTACTGACATTGAATATGTTGCCTATACCTGATTTCTATTATGGTGCATTTTCTTCTTTATGACAGCACTTCTTTTATAATCCATCAGATATTTTTAGTTTCTAGCCAAGTGGTAAAATATGTTTATTAAAAGTGCTCACTGGAGAGATCCAACATGGCCACGTAGCAGCAGCTCAGGATTGTAGCTCCCAGTGAAAACGCAGAGAGCAAGTGGATGCCACAATTGCAGACGAATTTTTGATGCCCACAGACTGGGAGATTCCCGGCGAAGGAGCCACACGGGTAGCCAGCGCGACTCTTTTGGCCGGCACGGCGCTTCTCGGTGCGGAGTGTACGGAACTAGATGCCCTTTTAGTCGGGCTCGGCCAG
The DNA here is from genome assembly GCA_004027715.1 of Plecturocebus donacophilus. Lineage (NCBI taxonomy): Eukaryota > Metazoa > Chordata > Mammalia > Primates > Pitheciidae > Plecturocebus > Plecturocebus donacophilus. The sequence goes on from PVKP010006420.1 coordinate 82,711, forward strand.
TGCTATCCCCGCAAGGAGAACAGCAATTGGAAGCGCTGAGGACTGAGAACAAGCACAGCTGAACCCAGGAAGGCCTAGCTCTGTGGGGAAGGGGCGCCCCCCGAAGGAAAACTAAGAAACAGAAGAAACTTCATCACCAACAAGCTGGACGTCCACTCAGAGACCCAATCTGAAAGTCAGCAATTACAAAGACGAGAGGTGGATAAATCCACAAAGATGGGAAGAAACCAGTGCAAAAAGGCTGAGAACACCCGAAATCAGAATGCCTCTCCTCCTACCGGGCATCGCAGCTTCTCATCAGCAAGAGAACAAGGCTTGACGGAGGATGAGTGTGATGAACTCACAGAATCAGGCTTCAGAAGGTGGATAATAAGAAACTTCTGTGAGCTAAAAGAACATGTTCTAACCCAATGCAAAGAAACTAAGAACCTTGAAAGAAGATTTAATGAAATGTTAACGAGAATGGACAACTTAGAGAAGAATATAAGTGAA